>PVJA010048929.1:0-13981 GCA_004027025.1 Myocastor coypus
GCTTCATGGTGAAGGTAGTAGTTCTGGAAAGGCTACTGGAGATGAGACTGGAGCTAAAGTTGAACGAGCTGATGGATATGAACCACCAGTTCAAGAGTCTGTTTAAGATCCAGATTTTTAATAGTGATAAATAAAAGTCCTATTTGTGGAGAAAAAAAAAAAAAAGAATTTCAACCTAAAATGGTGAAATGCAAACAAGTGTTTACCTCCCTCACTGGGAAACAAGGTGAAATTTTTAAGTAAGTTGCAAATGTGGCAGAGGAGCAAGAGCAGAAAAGGCCTTCTGCACAAGCAAGTGCGCAGGAGTATAATGGAATGGTACACTGTTAACTTTCTAGAGATTAAAATAGGCCTCCCACGAAGACCTTGGCCTCAAGATGCTGTACTTAGTTTCCATTCAGGGAGACAAAGCCCACAGATGTGTGCCCCAGCCACACTCGGAGCCCCCTCTGGAGACCCTCAGGCAAGACCCATTTTCTGTCTGCAGTTTCCAACTTCTCCTCTAGCCGTTGTTGTCCAAATCCAGCAGCTCTCCGAGCTTTCCCATGGAAAACGTTGACCATCATTACACCGGCTAACAGCTGAGCTACAAAACCCCAACAAAGCTATCCTTTCCCTGGGAAAAACTAATAGATTTTTTAAAAACTATTCATCTGAAATATTAAACTGGAGACAAACTTGTGCACAGTGAGGTTCTGCCAGTCCCAGGGTCCTCACTCCTTCTCCAGGTAGCTGGTTGGAGCTTTTACTCTTCAGGAAAGTAGTTTTTTGTGAAGCTGGGGAAGAAATTTTTATTTTATTTCCATTAATGCATCTTAATCATACAGAATACTGGGTTTCTCTATGTCATTTTCCTACACGCATATTGTGCACTTCAATCCTATCTGCCCTCTGGTGACCCTCTGGGTCCCCTTCCTTTCCCTCCCAGGTAACCCTCTTCCTTTTCTCCAACACAGAAGTCTCTCTTCCACTTTCATCTTCTTTTTCCTCTAGCTGCCATATATGTTTAAAAAAAAAAAAAAAGTGTGACAATCATCTTTCCTTGTCTGGCTTATTTTGTCTAAAAGATCTCTAGCTCCATCAATTGTCTTGCAAATGACATGACTTCATTCCTTATGGCTGAATAATACCCCTTTGTGTACACATACCACATTTCTATCTGCTCAACCATTGATAGGCTGCTGGTTCCTATCCTGGCTGCTGTGACTCACACCAAAATGTTATGTAGGTAACTCTAGAGTACACTGACCATAATTTCTTCTGATGTATATCAAGGAGTGCCATGGCTGGGTCATGTGGTGCTTCTGCTCTAGTGTTGGAAAAATTTTCACACTGATTTCCACTGTGGCTGTACCACCTGGCCTTACCACCAACAGGGTATGAAGGCTCCATTCCCTCACATTCTAGCAACTACTGATTTCTTTTTTCTTTCTTTCTTTCTTTCCTTTTTTTTTTAAATTCTTGATGACAGCCATTCTGATGGGACAAATACAACCAGTGTACATCTGATTTGCATTTCCCCAGTGGCAAAAGATATTGAACATGTTTTTCATATACTTATTGGCCACACGATACTTGTTATGAGAAGTGTCCCTTCAGTACTCTTGACTTCTATAGATTGGGTTATTTGTTGTTTAGGTGCTGAGTTTTTGGAGTTCTCCATATAATCTGACTATTACCCTTCTATTGGAAGGGTAGCTGGCAGACTTTCTTCCACTCTGTATGTTGTCTCTTCACTTTGTTGTTTCCTTTGCTGTACAAAAACTTTTTTTGTTTGATGAAATTTCATTTGCCAGTTCTACTAGGAAGTTATCATCTGTGCCTATATCTATCTCAAAGTGTAGAAAATACATTAATTCTGCCAGGTGAAGGGAGGAGAAACTAAGTCATGCATTTTATAATATAAAACATTAATTTTAACATGTAGTGTCTATTTTTGTTTTTCTTGAGTTGACAGCTTTGCTGAGCTATGACCACAGATGGTGCTACACATTATGCTTCCTTAAGCTTTACAGTTCAGTGTTTAGTCAATGCAACAAAAGATGTGCAGACATGACCAAAATTTTAGAACATTTTCCTCATCCCCAAAGGAAACTCTTGTACCATTGAACTGCCACACTCCTTTTCTTTCCTTACCGTTGAACTCCCTCTCAACTGTCCCAGCCCCAAACATTCACTAACCTGTTTGCTGTCTCTCCAAATGTGTCCATTCCATATAGGTAAATTCATCCACTATATACATCTGGCTTCTGTAATTCAGCATAATTTTTTCAAAATTCATCCATGCTGAAGTATATAGCAAGTTTTCATTCCAGCTTATGTCAAATAATAATAATATTCTACTAATAATATTCTACTTCACTTACATATCACATGTATCCATGCATCTGTTGATGGACTTTTGGGTTGTTTCCATTCTTTGACTATTATGAACAATGCTGCTGTGAACATTTGTGTGTAAGTTGTGTGTGGTCAGATATGTTCATTTCTCTTGGAATTTCTGATCATATCTCTGAGGAAGTGCCAAGTTTTTCCAAAGTGGCTGTATGATTTGACATTTGCATCACCAGTGTGCAAGGGTTCTAATTTCTTTTCCCTGATCGTAGGAAAAAAATACCTAGTCTTTTATCATCAAGTACAATGTTATCTGTGGCATTTCCAAAAGTGCCTATTAGAATGTTGTATTTCTAAACAGTAGCTGACCTGAAATTCAGTTTTCCTATTAAAAAACTTATAAAAATATGATTTTTGAGATGTGTTTAATTTCACAGAAAACACTTACACATCAGGATCTGCTTTAAGCTCTGGAAACATACAGTGAAAAGACAGAAAAACCCCTACTCATGTGGAGTTTACAATCCAGTATAGAAAAACACACAAACCAGTAACTCAAATAATCATATTAATTAGAAGGTTAAAAGTATCACAGAGAAAAATATATAGCAAGCAAAGAAATCAGACTGGGAAGAAAAGCTGCATTTTTAAATGATAAGGAGTCATTTGAGCAAATACCTACAAGAGGAGAAATGCAGAATTTGGGGTGAATAAATCATGCTTTAGTTATACACTGCTTTCCATGAAAGAAAGCTTAGGGGCTTGCAAAAAGAAAACTCAGAAAATTTTATGGCTAGAAGAAACCCCCTAAATTAACCAGCTTTCTTTTTCTCTAAATGAGACAACTTAAGCTAAGAGAAAACACAACCAACTTTGGACAAGGCTGTGAGGGGGTATAAAGTATGTCACTGATTGCATTTTGAACTTGAAGGTGTCGTTTTACTTCAAAATCCATGGATAATTCACTAGATAATGAAATCTGCAAAATAAAGTTTTTTTTTTTTAGAATTTTTTATTTTTTTTTTTTTCTTGTTTCAGAACTTTTGTTCGTTTATTTATTTATTTCTGTGGCCGGCTCATCCTGCCCTGAGGGCAGGGTTGGCGCAGCGTGTGGTGCCGAGAATCGAACTGCGGTCCCTGCAGCTGCCTAAGCTTTCCTAAACAGGCACTTTAGACCACTGAGCCATCCTGCAGGTCCTGCAAAATAAATTTTATGACAATAAAATTGTTTTACACACAGGATGTGACTGTAGTAAACCACTGGCCCAGCAGCTACGAATAGCGCTAACTCTAATATTATGAGGACTGCAGTGCAGTGTTAATGGACCGACCAGCTTCACCAATGGTGACCACTATACAGAGAGCAGTAGAGAGCAACAGCTAATGCACCTTTGCAAACTGGCCCATCCCTAAATTTTCAGCAAATCACCTAAGACTCACTAGTACTCAGATTGCATCTGTCTTGATGCAAACAAATAAAATCTCATATTTTCCAATAAAATTTCTCCTCGGGAATAACTTGAGTGACTGAAAAATAAGCATCCAAAAGCATTTCACTTTAAATTAAACCCTAAGAACACACGTGAACCAGTAAAGGAAGAAAAGACAAAGCTACAATGCTTGAGGTCATGAACCTCCCACTAACAACCATGGTCAGTGCTCACCAACAGCCACCAATGTTACACTGCAGGCTTCTGAAGGATGAATTTCCTCATGACCAAAATGAAGACTCTGTAGGTCACATGCCAGTGAAATATTTTTATTGCCACAGTGAGAGATGAGGAGACAGCTAGACTGAAATGGAAAGGCACTGCTATAAAAGGAAACAGACAGTGCTCTTCTGGAGCAAGGGTCAACAAAACTTTTATAAAGGGCTAGACAACAACCATTTTCCACCCTGTAGGCCGGGCAGTGTCCATTACAACTGCTCGCCTTTGTTGAGCACTTGGAATATTTCACTTAGAGAATGGCGAGAAGACTGAATCTATGACACCCAGCTCAGAGCAATCACGTGGGTTGTGGCTACCTGCAGTGTAGGTTCTGTGCTGGGACTGCAGGCTTGTGATCACCTCTGGCTAAATGACCCTCTTCCCACTTCCACTCCTTCTGCTATTTGAACCACATGACACAGCTGGGCTTCCACATGTTGGACTATAAGGATTGGAGTTCATGACAGAAGAGAAATTGAAAACAATCTATGCCAGGCATAGTGGCACACGCCTGTAATACCAGCATTTGGGAGGCTGAGGCAGGAAGATCGGTGCGAGTTTGAGACCAGCCTGGGCTACAAAAGTGAGCTCAAGGCCAGCCCGAACTACATAGTGAGACCCTGTCTCAAAAAGGCAAAAAAAGAAAGAAATTGAAAACAATCTAGATGTAGATCCTATGCCAGCCCTCAGCTGCATGGGCCCAGTCTCAGACATTCCCAAACAAACAAAACCTACAAAATCCTCTCTGATCCTGTTTTGACACAGGAGCTCAGAGATCATCTCTTCTAGTTCTTTTCTAAAGATGACAAAATGAAAATGAGACTGAGAAGACAGGGGACTGAAGTGAGTACTCTGCTAATGCCAGAGTAAGGCTGAGACCTTCAAGTGTTCTGATTCTAGGTCTACTGCTTTTCCTACACTTGCATGAAGCTCACACTTCCACAATCACAGCAAAAATATAAAAGCTCACTAACTGTGTGTGTATGTGTTTCCCCAACCAACCAAGCCACTTATTTTCTCTAGGAACAGGTGGACCATTTTATTTTTAAAAAAAGAGGAAAAATATTTTTATTTCTGGAAGCTTCCTTTATAGTCAGTTCTTCCAAATTCTGTGTATTGCAGAAGGAAAACCATTTTTGTTGCCTTTTTGGTCTTGGACTGATCTGGTCTGGTCTGGTCCTGGGACAGTTGCTTTTTAGTGTTTGGCAATGCTGTGGATCAAACTCAGGACCTCACACATGCTAGGGCAAACACTCCACCATTGAACTATAGCTCAGCCAAAGGAAACATTTGGATTGTTTGTTCACCTAAACCAGCAGAAAGCTCAGAATGCATTCAGAGGGTTTTCCCCCCACATTATTATTTCTCACATATTATTCTTCAATCATGAATGTCATGATTAGATGTGTTTATATCACAGTGAGCTGACTTCAATTTTATTCAAAGTTAGCAGCAGCAATCTAAACTGATAAGAGAGAAACTTTGATAGATTTTGCAAAGCATATTCATATCAATTATTCAGTTGATCAATACAAAAGCCCTGCAAATGGGTATTATCTGCTTAGGCAGTAAGTAAACAGGCCATGGGAAAGCCAAAGAGCCAGAAAGTTCTTATATTTAATCCTATGCCACTCAATGATTACCTTAATTCTCATTTTATGGATGAGCAAACTAATACACACCACCAAAGGTGACAGAGCGAAGACTGGACACATCTGATACTCTCGGGCCTGGAGCGAGAAATCGGCGCCTGAGTTCCAAATGCACTGCTCCTTTTGAAACTGAAACTTGGACCCTTAACTCCTACTTGTTCTTTTGTCTCCTGAAACAAACTCAAGTGTTCAAAACAACAGTGCTGCAGTCTGTTCATACATGTGAAGTGTGCAAGCACTTACATACAACCTTATGCATGTGTATATTGTGTATACATGTATATGCTTGTGTATGGGAGTAGATAAGAATATTCAGAAAAAAGTTTAAGCAGGCTTTAACTAGTCTTCATCTATAATTCAACCACAATATGCAAAACCATTAAATATACATTATTTATCAAATTATTGCTCTTTACAGTTTACTCATATTTGTGTTTAATCGACATAAGAAGAAAATAAACTTATTAAAGTACCTACATATAGCACAAGATCAGAACCTTGAATTTCAGCTATGATGAAGCATTTGCAAAGGTGTACTTGTTTTATACAATATTTAACTTTATGTTTTATTCTACCTACAAGCCAATTTTTATTTATCAATTTAATATTGTGAATCACAAGTGTTTGAATACAAATTAGACACATTTTAAGGTATTTCTGATATTTAATAATTTATTCACTTATTTTTATTCCTTTCAAAAAAAATAAAATATGAAGTGAAAGAAAGAGGTTGAGCCATGCATGGTGGCTCACGCCTGTAATCCTAGCATTTTGGAGGCTGAGACTGGAAAATTGGTGCGAGCTCGAGACCAGCCTGGGCTACAAAAGTGAGCTCAAGGCCAGCCTGAACTGCATACTGAGATCTTGTCTCAAAAAGACAAAAATAAAAAGGAAGACGTTGAATTTTTTCTAAATATCAACTGAGATCATATCTCTCTCATCTGTCTCCTCACATGAATAGGTGATCATCCACTTAAAATTATGTTACACTTTTTAGAAAAACCAACAGATGCCCAGTTGCTAGAAGCAAACCACAATGCATATTTATTTGCGGTTTATCTTTAACATGAGTTTCAGCGTCAGCCTCCTGTTGCCTGGAGGAGGCACTGAGACCACTGACATACACGGTGGGACAATGCTTCGGCTGTGGCTCCGGAGTCTCAGACCATTCTGCCTTAGGCACAGTGAAACAGTGGCACAGTGAAGGGGGCGGGGTGTCTCCATGTCCCAGTGTCTCTTCCAATGACCGAGCTTCCTCGAGCCCCACCTCCTGAAGGCTATTTCACCTCCCTGGAGAGCCACAGACTGGGGACCAAGAAAAGCTCCAACAAGTGGGCCCTCAGGGGACTTCTAGATTGCACTACAGCAGGATCTACTCAACTCGTTGCATTTCTAAGAGTTTACTATCTATGCAGAATTAATTTTAAACAAATTTAAAGAAAATGCTATTAAATAATATTAGACTATTCTATATAAAACAAATGCACAAAATGCATAAATGTGTACCTGTGTTTCTAAAAGTCCACTTTAATTAAAGCAGCATAAATCATATTTTATTACAAATATACATAGATGGATAGAAATTTGGTAGAATGACTTGAAAACTAGCTATTATCCTCAGATCTAGTGGGTCTAACAGTAATATTCCAAATAACTCTAAATTTTAACTTCATCCAGTGGAAAAAGTGGCAGAACAGAAGCTGAGCTTGGAGGCAAGGTTAATTGTTAAGGAACTTGTGAGATTGTTCTGCTTACAAAAGGGCGCTCCCTCAGCTTCTAGTAATGTCTCAGCACATGTTCCATTATTTACACAAAGACAGCAGAGCATCTCCTGCCTGCATAGCAATCTCCATACCCCAGCTACACTTAAAGCCCAAGACCCTCATGAGCTCTGGACAAGATTTCTTTCTCTTTTTTTGTCTTTTGAGACAGGGTCTCACTATGCAGTTCAGGCTGGCCTTGAGCTCACTTTTGTAGCCCAGGCTGGTCTCGAACTCCCACCAATCCTCCTGCCTCAGCTTCCCGAGTGCTGGGATTACAGGCGTGAGCCACCACGCCCGGCAACTGGACAGGATTTCCATGAAGTACAGAAATCATCAATGAAGAGTAGGAAATGTGGAAGCAGCAGACAGTGAGGATGGCTTCTCCCTAGGCCAGCACTTGTGAGGACATGAATGCTCTTACCTCTTGCTTTATTTGCTTATCTATAAAATTAAGACATGCTCCACTTCCACTTTCACCTTTCTTATCTCTTTCATGCATTATGATTCCCCTGTCTTTCTATGGAAGATGGAATATTTGATTAATATGAAGAGAAGTCAAGTTCATTTCCATTAATAATGCATACTTCTGTCATTCATTATACTTGGCAAGTAATTTTGCTGTTGTTTTTTGTTATTTTTTTTTAAAGAAAGGTTCTTTTGTGTAATCCAGGCTGGCCTCAAACTCACTACAATCCTCCTGCCTCAGCCTTCCAAATGCTGAGATTACAGGCATGCAATGCCACATCCAGCTTTGATAATTTAGAAAATTTCAGGAGTGCTCCAAAATAATTATGAGTATTCAGTTTCAAAATGAGACCAGAGACACTAAACCAAGCCAAGGTTAGATAATTAATGAATGACAGAGGCAGATCCTAAACCCAGAACTTCTGACTCCAAAATCCATAACCTTTCCCTTATGGCATGTTAGCTCACAACACAGCAGCTAGAGGCCAGCTCACTGTAATAGAGCAGAGGCCTGCCCAAAGGGACCATGCCCCATACGAAATTCTTTTGTTCTCCACAATAGAAATTTAACCATCAAGCTACTTCCCTCTAGTGCAGTACTCCACAAAAAAGGGGAAAATTATAGCAGCTCAACCTCAGTTATATCATGTATAACAGGAGAAAAAAAAACCTATGTTGGACCAGGGAGATAGCCTGGCAGTCCAAGTCCCTGCCTGGCAAGGACCTAGGTTTGATCCCCAGTACTACATGCTGTACTGACCCCACCCCAGGCATGCTGGGGCCAGCCACTGAAACTGGGCATGGTGGCACATGCCTGTAATCCCGGCACTGGGGAGGCTGAGACAGGAAGATTGCTGCAAGTCTGAGCTGTTTAGCGAAACCTTGTACCAAATAAATAAGTACTTTTTAAAAAACTTTTTAAAAACAACCTATGTCTATCTATCTATCTATCTATCTATCTAATCTATGTATCTATCTATGATTTAAACTGTAAAAAATAGATAGCATATATCCAAGGTAAAGTGCTAAGACACTGATGCCTAGAATAGCAAGCTGCTCACAAACACTGGAAGATCTGGAAGCGCTGGGGATGGGGATAGCAAGAGATGTCACCTGACCTTCAGCAAAAGGCCACTGAGGCCAGCCGCTCACAACACAGGTGAGACGCTTTCATTCATTCATTCATTCCCTGATCAAGCCTATGAGGCCTGTCTTGGATGAATCTAACAAGGACATGATGCACTTAGCAGCAGAAATGCTCCGCTCCAGCTTTGATACTTCAGTCTTTCCCCTTGGTTTTCAGGTCTTTCAAAAAGTTCCCTAACAAATCCTGGAGAGGGGGCCTGGCGGGATGGCTCACTGGTCTAAAGCGCCTGCTTGGGAAAGCTTGGGTGGCTTCAGGGACCGCGGTTCGATCCCCGGCACCACATGCTGCGCCAGCCCTGCCCTTGGGGCAGGCTGAGCTGGCCGTAAAAATAAGTGAATAAACAAACAAAGGTTCTGAAACAAGAAAGAAATGATTAATTAATTAATTAATTTTTTAAAATCCTGGAGGAAAAAAAGTGTGTGTGTGTGTGTGTGTGTGTGTGTGTTTGGTGAAAATGCTCTGAAAGGGCCACTGGGCATTCTGAACATCAATCACCTTCATGGGACTGCATGGAGAGGCAGAAAGGTGGAGGTAGCTGGCTGGAATGTCCTTGGAGCCTGGATGTCTGCACTTATCTGTGCATTTGTGCACATGTACACATGCAGCACACATGCATGCATGCACACACACACATACACACATGCACACACACAAGAAACAAATCATAGACATAAACTTTTCAGTTAACCAACTGATATTACACCTGTCACTATGTTCAGTATATTAAATTTAAACATTCAACCCCTCTCCCCAAAAGTTATGAACAGAAGCCTTGTTTTGGGGTATAAAAATAGTATAAACTATCAAAAACATAGGCGGGCATGGTGTTGCATGCCTGTAATCCCAGCACTCGGGAGGCTGAGGCAGGAGGATCGCTGCGAGTTCGAGACCAGCCTGGGCTACAAAAGTGAGCTCAAGGCCAGCCTGAACTGCATAGCAAGACCCTGTCTCAAAAAAGATGAAAGACCTTCCCTGGTGGTCTAGTGGTTAGGATTCGGCGCTCTCAAAAAGACGAAAGAAAGAGAGAGAGAGAGAGAGAGAGAGAGAGAGAGAGAGAAAGAAAGAAAGAAAGAAAGAAAGAAAGAAAGAAAGAAAGAAAGAAAGAAAGAAAGAAAGAAAGAAAGAAAGAAAGAGATTTAACCCTGGATTAACACTTATTTCAGGAATAGCATATCACTCTCTTCAAGCAAGTGAATTTTTATCATTTACATTACATCTCTGAACCTCTTATAGCTCAGATGGGATGCACTGTCAGCTTTTCACTTTTGTATCAAGTTTCTTTCCTTCTCCTCCATTTAGAAGATAGAACATCTGCCAGCCACATTTTCTTCTCTGCTCTTAAAATCCATCCCCTCCAGATGATCTTTCTTATGGATGACTTTCACATGTCCAAAGCCTGGCTTACTTGTCTGCCCTAGATTGCTTTTCCTGAGAATATCTCATAAAGTGGATGCGATAGTTATTAGTAATAGCTTATCCTCAAGCACTGTGGTAGTCCCACCACACACATTCTCTCACTTAGTATTCAGAATGAGTGATACTCATAGATGTTTATGAATGTGTACAGGGTCATAGGTGGCCTGCTAGAGTCACCAAACTGTGATAACATCCTCAAGGGTGAGATCCATCAGTGTTCTTATATTGCCACCCTAGCACTGAGAATAGTATCACCATAGCAGCAGCTTTATAAATATTCATACATAAATGGATGGGTGGGTGGACAGATGAATGCATGGATGAGTGGGTGGGTGAATGGATGGATGGATGGATGGATGGATGGATGGATGGATGGATAAATGGAGAAGTGGAGCAAAACTTTCACCATGATCTTTTGGCCTCCAACACTGATCCTCTTATTTACTATGCTATATATCTTACTTCCTCCATAAAGAGTTAGAGGAAAATTAGCACAATAAGAATCTTAAAACATAAGCAGCTTTTCTGAGGAGTTCTATCTACATAATGTGGACTTATTTTATGGACTGGTAGATGGATAGCTTATGTAGGTGTACAGCTTTGTATGTCTCATTTTCATCAACATTACAATAGACAGCAACTAGAGGGTACACAGGAAGAACCTTTCAGCCTGTGGCCCCCACACACATCCACCGGAAATCAGCACCCGCACACAGCAGCCCTGACGGACGACAGACCAACCGGTGGGTGTGCAGGTGGGACTTCTCGGCCTGCACTCCACCCCACCAGCCCCCTCCCCAAACTTCCACCAGAACTCAGTCGCCGGTGGAACACACAGCAGCTCCGACCAACAGGCGGGACCACAGATAGGACCTCTCCATCTGCAGGACCCCCTTCCACTGGCAATCGGTTCCAGCTCATGGCAGCCCTGACCGACCAACCTGCAGGCACCCAGGTAGAACCTCTCTGCCTGCAGGCTCCTATCCCACCACCAGAACTCAGCACCTACCCTCAGCAGCCCCGACTGACCAACAGACCAACAGGGAGGTGCACAGGTAGGACCTCTTGGCCTATGCTCCCCTGCAATTTCAGTGGAACTCAGTGCCCACCTTCAGCAGCCTGAAGCTACAGACCAACCAGTGGGCATGCAGTGACCACGAGGCCTGCGCTCCTGCACCACCACCAGAACTCTGCGCCTACCCACAGCTCCTGACTGGTGGGCACAAAGGCAGGAACATTAGGCCTGCACCCTTGCACCACCAGAGCTTGTACCTCACATAGAACCCAGCTCCAGCATCTGCCGTGGGAGCCCCACAGCAAAATTTGCAGCAGAGAGGCTGGGGGTCAGACTCTACCAGCTAACCCAGGAGCTGAGCATCTTTCCAGAGGAGCACAGTGGGCTCTCCTCCAAAAGCTGCAGCAGGAAGAAGCTGAGCAGAGCAACCAGACCCACACAGGCACATCTAGACAAGATCAAATTTGGTAGATCCGCACCCAAATTTTAGTAGGCACTAATGGCATAACTTGACCAAAGTTCTGTACCAAAGGTCACAGATCACTGCTACATACAATGATACAGATAAGGAGCAAAATGCAATCTCAGGTCCTGAGCCCACCTGCAACAATACAGGAAACACTACCATAGAAGAAAGTGGGAATCAGGAAGCTTAAATCTCTGAATTTGTGGCATCTGAAGTAAACCAACACATGTAGGAACATACAGAGTAACTCGGATTGGAGATAAAAAGCTGCAGAAAAGCATAGAGTGAATCAGATCAGAAATAACTTCTGAAGTAAAAAAAAAAAAAAAAAAAGACATCTCTCAATTAGTAGCTTCTGAAATAAAGGAACAACTGCAAAAAGATAGAGAGGAAATGAGAGCAGAAATAATTTCTGAAGTAGAAAAAGAAATGATAACTATGAAAGACTTACTAAATGGCTCTAAGGAAGACATTAGCAGCTGAGGAGATAGCTGTGTGGTACAAGTGCCTGCCTGGTAAGTGCAAGGTTGTGAGTTCGAACACCAGTCCCACAAAAAAAAAAAAAAAAAAAAAAGTAGACATCGACAAAAAACTAGAGAAGAGAAAAATGATGGAATCCTTCAATGATCAATATAGGAAAGAAATAGATCACATGAAAAAATCTCAAGGACATGTGCAAGAAAATAAAATTTCAGTCAAAAGCTGGTAACACCCTATGAATGAAAGTGAAGATAAAGTTTCAGATCTTGAAGACACAATTACAGCTAGTGAAAAGGTAATAAAGGATCTCTTAAAAACAATCAGGATACAGGAAAAAATAATTTGACATCTGCAAGATGATGCAAAAATGAACAACATGAGATTACTAGAATCAATGAAAAAAAGGGGACAATACAAATGATATAAAAAGAATATGAGCAGAATAGCAGAAAACTTCCCATATATGGGAAAACAATCAGACATTCAGCTCACTGAAGCATACAGAACTCCAAATAAAAATCAACCCAATTAAAAACACACCTAGATATATAGTAGTCAAATCCCAGAAATCCAGTAGAAGAATAACATACTAAAAATGCTAGAGAAAAGAAACAGATCACATTTAAAGGAAAACTCACCAGAGTAATGGCAGATTTCTCTTCACAAACCATGAAGAGCATGGAGTAGAGTGCTTCAAGTCCTCCATGAAAACAAATTCTTGCCCAGACTGCTATACCCCTCAAAACTCTCTTTCAAGTATGAGGGAGAAGAGAAATACTTCCATGACCAGAAACAGCTAAAGAATTTCATGATGTCAAAGCCAAACCTACACAGACTACTAAAAATTATCTTAGGGAAGGGCCAAAATGACCCAAACTCTACAAATGAGAACAGAAAGAACCCAACAAATAAGGCAACCAATTAAACAGGAGAAAAAGGAGTAAATAGTGGTAAGTAAAAGACATGCCAATCATACATCAATGCATTTCAATTATAATCTTCAATGTAAATGGACTCAATTCTCCAATTAAAAGAAATAGACTGCCAGAGTGGATAAAGAAGCAAAACTCAACAATATGCTGTATACGAGAAACACACTTAACTCATAAGGAAACTCATAGGCTAAAAGTAAAAGGATGGAAAACAAAACGACATGTCCCAGCACCTCAAAAAAAAAAAAAAGCAGGGCTAGCCATCCTGTTTGCAGATAGTCTAAACTTCAAGTCAAGATTTACCAAGTGAAATAATGAAGGCTACTACATATTGGTTAGGGGAAAACTTCAAGATGAAGAGGTAACACTCATAAATATGCATGCACCAAACACAGGAGCACCAAGTTATATAAGACAAATTTCAATGCACATGAAAAATTTCATATCCAATATCACAGTCTTTTTTTTTTTTTTTTTTTTTTTTGGTGGGACTGAGGTTCAAACTCACGACCTTGCACTTGCCAGGCAGGCACTTGTGCCACGGAGCTATCTCCCCAGCCCCTAATATCACAGTCTTAACAGGAGATCCTAACACCTCTTTA
>PVJA010048930.1:0-13975 GCA_004027025.1 Myocastor coypus
CAATTGCAAAACCTTTGATTGTATATGTATCTGCTTCCTCTTAGTCCAAACGGAAGTATATTCTTTCCTGGTTTTTTTTCTTTCTTTCTTTCTTTTTTCTATGCAACATTAATAGGGAGGTGGGTCATGCCCACACACTGCACTCTATAGAATGATTGTGAGGACAATATGTAATATGTCAACTTTCAAAGAAAAAAAAAAAGTAATGTGGATTTAGAAAGGTTAATGTTTAGTTGTTTGATCAATCTTATATACCTATATGTATTAATCTAAACTGATCCGATGATGAAAATATGTAATATAACCATTGTTATATTTAAACAATAAAAGAATTGAAAAAAAAATTCAGGTTGTAGCTTTTGGAGGGGCTACTTCATACAGGTAGATTTTAAGACTTTTGATGTTGAATGTTCCTAAATATTTAATGGGTTCTTTCACATGTAGGGTAGCACAATAAATTTGGAGGAACTAGTACCAATAGTAAGTTTTGGGTTGTTTAGGATGTTGCATTTTGTGTTTTCTTTTAACTTCTAATAAAATTATGTATATTAAAAAAAAAAAAGAAGAAGAAAAGCAATTCCAACTCAGACTGATATACCCTGCAAAACTCTTTCAAGTTTTGAAAGATAGCTCAGGGGTCTAAAGTGCCTGCTTAAGTAAGCTTAAGCAACAGCAGGGACTATGGTTCAATCCCCAGCACCACGTGTTGTGCCAGCGCCACTTCTAGGGCAGGCTGAGCTGATCATAACATAACTAAATAAAGTTAAAAAAATTTTAGTGAAGAAGTGAAATACTTCCATGACGAAGAACTAAAGATCTTTATGATGACAAAACCAACTCTACATAGACTACTAAAAGGTATTCTAGAGAGGGATCAAAACAACCACAACTCCATGAAAGAGAATGAAAAGAAGCCACCAAATAGAGCAAAGAACTAAACACAGGAGAAAACGAGGTATACAACAGCAGCCTTTCAATTTTTTCTTTGGTATACAGCAGTAAAATATTTGCATCAGCATACTCTACAAATGGACTTCTGCATGATTCTGTCCAGGTCTACAGTGGATATCAAGGAAATACCAGTAGCTCAGTCCCACAAGTGAAACCTGGCCGCCAGTAATCATCATGGACACTGTTCATGTCCACCACATACTAAAACTTTGAGCGATATCCTATCCCCAAACTGTCAGAAGTGCTGTTCCTATATTTGCCATTCCAGTGTTTTTCTTATGTTTTATTCTTAGTAATTCTTTATTATCATGAAAACTTTTTCTCAGTTGATAGTTTTATATGGATTAACATAATCAAGTACTGTGTGAATACTGGGAATTAGTCACAGATGTGTACATATGACTAAATACATTCTGGCCTTTTAGTTGGACTCACAATTTAATTTTAATTTTTTGGGCCAGCAAGATGGCTCAGCGGTCTAAAGCACCTGCTTAGGCAAGCTTTGGCAACCACAGGGACCGCAGTTTGATCCCAGGCTCCACATGCTGTGCCAGCCCCACCCCCAGGGCAGTCTGAGTCAGTCATAACATAAATAAATGAATAAACTTTTAATTTTAATTTTTCAATATTATTTTGAAATAGTCAATTTAATTTTGAAGTAATATGTAATTAATTTTCTGAATATTAGTTTTCATTTTTGTTTTACTTTATACTGTTTCTTTGATATCAATCTACTTATAAGATATGGTATGATATTTTCTCCTAGTATTAGAAACTTTAAAAAGTGTATTTCCACTTTCCATTGACTATATATTAGTTCTTCCTTGTCTTTTATACACACACACACACACACACACACACACATACATATACGAAAAATATGTACAGAAAAAATATGTACATAACCTGACATAAGATGATACTGTTTTGTGGAAATCTTCAATGTCCTTTTAAATGGGTTCATCTAATATAATTCTATTTTACATTATATTAGTTATGCAGTATTTCTGCATAACTAACATCTTGAGAGTTCTTTATTCTTTATCCAGAACCATTTAGCAAATTCTCTTGCCTTCTGGATTACGGTCTTTGTTATTTTCTATACGCTACTGCTGGAAGTATTAGAATATTTTGAGTTTGTATAACTGAAAAATATTTTGCTTTTAGTTTACAAAGGTATAAAATTCAATGAGGACAGATCTCTTTTTTCAGTTATTTGAATAAATAAGTCAAGTTTCTGACCCACTTGCTCTTTTTTGTTTGTTTGTTTGTTTTTTGTTGTTGTTGTTGTTTTTTTTTTTTTGCTCTTTTCTAATGTGAATAAGATGCTATTTCACTTCATTCTTCCATACCTAATATTTTTCCTTATATATGCCTTAATGGTTTTTTTCTTTAAAATTAGTTTTGGACAACTTCGGTTTTGTGTGTATTGGTGTGATTTTATGCATATTTCTTGCGCAAAAGTTCATTTATATTAGAAATGCAGGGCTATAAATTTTAACTTAATTCAGAAATTTTACAGCTTTAAATATTTATTGCCTACCCCCTTCTACTTTGAGAGTTCTAATAATAAGAGCATACATTTCTTGATTTTGGCACAGAGAGAACTATTAAGTGACTGATCTGTAAATTCTTTCGTATTTATTTTAGACAATTTTTATTGTTATATTCATTTTAAGTTTGTAAATATTTTTTACAATATGAGATGTATTATTAATTTCATGTGATATATTCCTTTCAGATATATTTTTCTAAAATTCACTCTGTCATTTGGAAATCCAGTTTTTCTAGCACCATTTGTTGAAGAGGGTATCTTTATTCTGGTAAGCATGTTTGGCCCCTTTGTAGAAGTTAAGGTGACTGAGTGCATTTTTATTTGCTTCTGCATCTTCTAAATCTATTCCATTGATCCTCAGGTCTATTTTTTTTTTTTGCCAGTACCATGCTGATTTTATCACAATACCTTTGTAGTATAATTTCAAGTCAGGCATTGTAATGCCTCCTGCCTTATCTTTGTTGCCCAGGTTTGTCTTCGCTGATCTATTCTAAGTCATTTCTGGCTCCAAATAAATTTTAAGAATGAATTCTCTAAGTCTGTAAGGTATATTACTGGAGTTTATCCTATACAAATGTTATATTTTTTATTATATAGGTCTTGCTTTAACTTGGTTTTAACCATCCAGCACAAAAATTTAACCATGGGCATAAAAAGTACAGCCAGATGAGTATGCTGAGCTGTAAAAGGCTCAAATCAGCAACTTCTGACATTGCCAGTTCTTCTGATGACCCACTACTAGTATGAACTATTGGAGTATGTATTCAACTACTTTCTCTTAGTTCAATAAGAAATATTTGTACTAATAGTGTTTAGAAAAGCTATCGCTGGGGAGATAGCTCAGAAGAAAAAGCACTTGCCTGGCAAGTGCAAGGGGCTGAGTTCAATCCCTGGTTCTGCAAAAAACAAGCAAACAAACAAACAGAAAAGCTATCATGTCTGCATCTTGTACTCTGAACAACTATTATGAAGACAACAATATGCATTGTATCAATTATTGTGGCTGTCCTGATGTGTTTTGAAACTGTAAAAAAAGATCAATTTTTTTCAAAATGCGTATTATTGCAGTTGTCCTACTAATCTAGTTTGAAACTCTCCTTATTTCTCTCTCATTAAAATTAATAAAATTTTTAAAAACATTTTAAAGATAAAAAAATTCACTTTGTCTCCATCTTATACATTTCAAAATTTGTCTACAATTCTTAATTTGCTATATAATTACTTCTGATTTTCAATAAAATTAATGAGTACCAAAAAACTCTAGATGTATTAAAGACTTAAATGTGAAAAGGCAAGCTAACAATTTAAATCTTTAAATTTTAAAGACATCTATGGAGTAGAGAAGTTTTAAACTATTACATGTTTGTAGTACACGTTTATTTCATTTGGGGGCATTACTACACATAAATAACATATCTAGGTCATTTTTGTCTACTTTCCTATCCTTGATGAATTAACTCCTTGCTTTCTGCACTCCAAAAGTCTACCTTTCTTTTATACTTTACATAACTGGATTTCTTGTATAAACCATGCATTACTTGATTTTTCACTGCCTGACTTATTTTCCTTCAAATGGCTTGAATTCTCATTCTTCCTTATGGCTAAAAAAAATTCCACTGTATATAACACTGAAAAAAAAGAAAAGAGGAAGGGATGAGGGAGGGAGAAAGAAAAGGGGGTAAATGATTGAAGTATGGTATATGCGTGCACGAAAGACCCAAAATGAAACCCATTCGCATGTATCCCTACTACGGACTAATAAAAGTATAGATATTCATATGATCCTAGGCTCTTAGGTCTAAAACTTTAAATATCATGTAAAAGCTGGCCCTATCACTTCTTTACCTTTCAGATAAGAGCAAGTGTAGTATCTAAAAGCTGTCCCTAAACTCCAGTTTCAAAAATCCAAATGACTATGATACCTTTCCATTTGTACATCTAACAGACACTTCGAACCTAATATCTTCACAATAGAGGTCTTAATAATCAACCCTCAGGCCAGGGAGTTCATTTGGCAGGATAAGCACCTGCCTGGCAAGCAAAAACCTGGGTTTGTTTTTACCTATTTTTATTTTTACTTTTTTTTTTCAGTACTGGGGATTGAACTCAGGACACTGCACTTGCCAGGCAAGCATTTATTCTACTGAGCTATCTCCCCAGTCCAAAAAACTGGGTTTGATCCCCAGTACTACATGCCATTTTGGCCCTGTGGCTGCCGAAACCAGGTATGGTGGCCCATGCCTGTAATCCCGGCACTGGGTAGGCTGCAATAGGATGTTGACTACGAGTCTGCACTGCATAGCAAGACCCTATACCGAACAAATAATTTAAAAATAATAATAATATACCCAATTCCCTAACCTGATCTTCCTTGTCACCCATTTCAGAAATTGATACCACAGCAAATCTTACTCAAGACAGAAAACTGGGTATCATCTTTGATTCAAAGTCCTTTCCATCATTTACCCTTCGATACTGATTCCTTCAGAAACACCTGTTGATTTTACCTCAAAATGTATCATATAATCATCTACTTTCCATCCCTGCTGCTGCCTAGTCTCTCACTTAGGATCACTATCAAGGACCTCCAAACTATCTACTATCCTTCCAATCTTCTCCATCGCTAATACAAGTACAACACAACAATAAGAGCAACGTTTGAGAAAAAGAAAAATAGGATCATGTCCCTCATTTGGTTCAGTGGTTTCCAATAGCACTTAAAGTAAAATCCATACCCCTCAACCTGGTCTATAAAGGTCTGTCCTACCACATCCATTATTTCCTTTCTCATCCACTCCACTTCACCCATAACGATCCTGTTTAAAGGTCTGAATAATATACCAAACTCCATTTCCATAGGTACTTTGAATATGATATTCCTGGTGCCTAGAACATTCTCACCTTATTTTATGGTAGGTTTTTTCGTTGTTGTTGTTGTTGTTTTTTTTTTTTTTTTTTTTATGGCACTGGTTATTGAACCCAGGGTCTTTACAGTGAGCTACATCCCTAGTCCTACTTTCTTGAGATAGGGTCTCTCTTAAATTGCCCAGGCTAGGCTCAAACTTGCAGTCTTCCTTTTTCAGCCCCTGAGACAATGAGATTACAAGCAGGTGCCACCAAACCGACTTTCTCCATTTTTTTAAGTTATTGAATTTTTCTCAAAAACTTTTTTGTTTTGTTTTATTCCGGTTTGGTTTGGTTTGAGTTTTTTGCTGGTACCAGGGATCAAACTTAGAACCTTGCACTTGCCCGGCAGGCGCTTATGCCACTGAACTATATCCCTGGCCCTTTTACTCAAAGATTAATTTTCACTGTAAGAGGAATTTTTTACTCATGCTATGAAAAGGAAGATTCTCCTCTTACCCCACTATAATACTCAATCTCAATCTTTTACTGCTTTTTGATAATAATTATAACTGTGTATAACTTTATAGGTTCATCATGGCCAGGACCATAAATATCGTGCTTCTATTTCGAAGCATTATCACTACTGGTAGCTCACATTAATCACTTGCTTGCTATATATTTAACATGGTTATAGAACTTTAAACAAATCCATGAGGTGCTAATATCCTAATTTTGCAGATGAAGAATGTAAAGCATGGCAATATTTAGTAACTTAGCCTATATGTGATCGTTTTGGAATTTAAATATAATCAGAGTGATTCCAGAGACCAAAGCCATAAGCATAACCCTCAAACTTGCCTCCGTGATATGTAATTAGGAAAAATTATTAACTGAGTCTATATCATACTGTAAGTCATCAATGCAGACTAGTGTTCCACCAGAATGTACTATAAAGGCAATGCAATGCAAGAAAAGAGCCCAACCAACAATCAACAGCAACACAAAAATTATAAAAATGGTAATTTTATTTTTCCTATTTCTTCTTAGCCTTTAATAAAAACAAAAATTACATTGAGTAGGACTTGTAACTTTCCTAAATTTTTTAAATCTATTTTCCCTCATCCTTCACACTTCCAACTGACTTAAACTTTCACTTGCATAGCATCCAAGAAAAACAAATACTGAGAAAAGAAGATAGCTCCTCAACTCCATAGTTTTCCAGTATTTACTTTCTTTTAGGTATACAATACTCTCATATATGATACTTTGTCTCTCTTCCAAAACCTGATTTAAAAACAAATGCCTTTATTATCTCATGTTTACGTGAAAATGTATTACAGATACACACAAGATTTAATTGTGAAAATCAAACTGTGGTAATACTAGAAAAAATATACAAGAATATCTTTCTAATCTTATGGAACTAAATTTTAAAAAGGATACAACCTTTAAATTTTTATTTAGCTAAACAAAATGAGGTTTATAAAAATCTAACACCAGCCAGGTGTGGTGGCACACACCTGTAATCGCAGTGCTCAGGAGGTTGAAGCAGGATTGCCAAATGCTCAAGGCCAGCCTGGCCTACATAGTGAGGCAGCCTGACCTATACAGGAAGATCCTGTTTCAAGAAAAAAAAAATCGAACACCAAAATCACAAAAAAAATCACCAAAGAATAACTTCCCAAATTTACAATAACGTTTTTAAAAAGACAGTAACACCTATCAGTAATCCCAGCACTCTGGGAATCTGAGGCAGGAAGGTTCCAAATTCAAGTTCAGCCTGGGCTAAATCCCCAGGACAGGAAACAGAGAGAGGGAAAAGAAAAGGAAGTAGGGGTAGGAGGAGGAAGAAGGGAGGAAATGAGGGAGAAAATGAAAGAAACTGCACATTTAAAAAGTTATCACAGGGCTAGGGAGACAGCTTGGCACTCTAAGTGCCCACATGACAAGCACAAGAACCCAAGTTCAATCCCCAGTACTGCATGCAGTGCCAACCCTGGAACCCAGGGCAAGTCATGCTGACTCCAAAACCAGGCATGACACATTCCTGTAATCCCAGAACTAGAGAGGCTGACACAGGAGCATCATTACAAGTCTGAACGGTGGAGCAAGAGTCTGTACCAAAATAAATAAATAAATAAATAAATAAATAAAGTTTTAAAAAATACAAAGTTATCATGAAAATAGCCAACTAGGGAAGAACCACCAATATGCTATACAAACAAAATAGAAAAATATGCCCAGTTTCACTAAAAATAAATGAACATTAAAACACCAATATTTTTTAAGTTTTTTATTCATTTTCATGAGAAAAAAAAGATAAAATACCAATGAAAGAGTTGCAAAACAGTTTAGTAGGATACAGCCACAAGGTGGCCCACCTGACTCCACCTCGGACCCACCACCTGCCATCCTGATCCAGCCACGAGGCAGCCATCAGGAACTCCAGCTCGGCGGCAGCCTCAGCCCAAGTTCATCTCCTGACTCATCAACATCCCAAGCTCCAATTCCACCCACCTTGCCAACTGGGCCTCACAATGGTCAGAAAAATAAAATAAAATTAAAAAATGAAAAGAAAAGAAAAAGAAATAGACAGCTGCTGTCCAACAGAATGCAGCAAATCATCCAGAATATTATTCACCATAATTAAGTTAGATTCATCCAAAGGATGCAAGGATGGCTTAGCACCCACAAATCAATAAATGTAATGCACCATATCGACAGGAGCAAAAATGAAACTCACATGGTCATCTCAACCAATTCAGAAAAAAAGCATGTAATAAAATCCAACACTCATTTATGATACAAAGCCTGCAGACAACAGGAACTGATGGTATGTACCTCAATCTGATAAAAGTCATCTATGACAATCTGACAACCAACATCATACTAAGTAGTCAGAAACTGACATTTTTCACCCTAAAAGCAGGATCATGACAAAAATGCCCACTGTCACCACTATTATTCATACAGTTTTTGAAACGTTAGCCTGAGTAATTAAACAAGAGAAAGAAACAAAAGTAATAAGGATAGGAAACAAAGAAGTTAAATTATCATAATTTGGAGTTGACATCATACTCTAAATGGAACACCTGAAAAATCCACCAAGAGACTGATAGATTTAATAATGACAGTCAGAAGCACAGCTGGATACAAAGTAAACACTCAAAAATCAATAGAAAGGTCTTCTCTACATAAACAACATGTGCACTGAGACAGAAATTAGGATACCAACACCCTTCAGAGTAGCAACCCCCCAAAACGAAATATTTCAGAATCAATCTAACAAAGGAAGTAAAAGATCTACGCATTGAAAATTATACTACTCTGAAAAAAAGAGATCAAGGAGGGTAACAGAAAATGAGAAGCTCTCTTCATCAATGATGGAAAGAACCACATATCAAAATTGGCCACACTCTCAGAACTGCTGTATACTTTTAATGCAGTTTCAATCAAAACACCATCAGCATACCTCATAGAAACTAGAGAAAACATTCCTAAAACTTTATTTGGAACAAGAGTAGACCTAGATTAATTAAAGCAATACTAGGCAACAAAGGCAAGGCAGAGTACATTACAATCCCTGATTTGAAATTATACTACAAAGACACTGTGAAAAAATCAGCATGGAAAAGAAAGACCTGGGCATCAGTGGAACAGATGGAAAGAAGCAGAAACAACTCTAAACACACTCATCACCTTGTCTTTGACCAACGCCAAACCCATTCACTGCAAGAAAGACAGTCCCTCCCTCAAATAATGTTGGAAAAACTGAATTTCCACAAATTAAATGTTTTTTCCACCTTAAAAAAATAGTTTAGTAGAATAATTTCAATAATTAATATGGTGCATATAGTTGTCCTCATAGTACTTATTCAGAGGACAAGACACAGACATATCATGTCTAAATAATATCCCTACAAACTTTTATTCTCACTCAACTAAGAGACAGTTGCAGTATATCTATCCTAACTCTCTTGTATATGCACATATATTATTTTTCATTACAAAATAGTCCTTTCTTTCTCTCTTTCTTTCTTTCTTTCTGTATTTATTTATATTGTCTTTTTCAGACAGGGTCTCACTAGGCAGTTCAGGCTAGCCTTGAGCTCATTTTGCAGCTCCAGCTGGGCTCGAAATCACACCAATCCTCTTACCTCAGCCTCCCAAGTGCTGGGATTACAGGTGCGCACCATCATGCCCAGATCCCAAAGCAGTCCTTTATTTCTATCCCCTTTTTTGTTTTGTTTTGTCAGAGATCAGTGTTCTACTGCTGCTAGGGAAGCTGTATTTGGTGAAGTTTTCAAAGACCTTTTCGTACTTGATGCCAGTCTAAATATTATAGCTGCTTGAATTCAGCGAAATAACCCAATATAGTCCAACAGTCCAGAGTAGTAGAAACATTAATATTTTTATTTCAAACGCTGACAGAGGCTTAATAGGTTAATAACATCTGTTGTTTACAGACTTGGAAGACTTTTAAACCCTGACGGTAATAAAAACTGCCATAAATTTAAAGGGAGTTTTCTAAAAATACTCGCTGAATTTTAAATATTGAATCCTGTTTTCTGGAGATTCCGATTCTTTCAATTGTTCCCAAAATTGTCTATATCAAGAAATAAGGGCGCTGGGGGATAGCTCAGTAGAATAAGCACTTGCCTGGCAAGTGCAAGGCCGTGAGTTCAAACCTCAGCCCTGGAAAAAAATGAAAAACACAAAAAGGGGAACAGTTTATTTGGGCCCCAGCAGGATAGCTCAGTGGTCTAAAGCGCCTGCTTAGGAACGCTTGGGCAGCTGCAGGGACCACAGTTCGATCCCTGGCACCACATGCTGCGCCAGCCTGGCCCTCAAGACAGGCTGAGCCGGCCGTAAAATAAATAAACAAACAAAAGTTCTGAAACAAGAAAAAATTAAAATAAAATAAAATAACAAATAAGGAAAATGAAGTTAAATTACAGTAAATAAGGAAATAAATTTTCCTACTTTTGCAGGAGATAAAACCTACAAATTTAAGAACTGAATACTAAACAGAAACAAGAAACACAGAAAAACCAAATGAAATAAAATATCTGAAAATTAATAGCAAAACAAAAAACTTATCGACAACAAGAAAAGAATGACACATTCCTAGCATGAGCAAAGATTCTTTAAGGACAATGATTTCTCATCAGAAACATTATAGCCAAATAGGTATAACACAGTACCTTCCAAACACTGAAAGAAAATGTCTGTCAACACAAAACTCTATGGCATAATGTCCTTCTGAAATGAACTGGAAACCAACACAAACCTACCCTAAAAGAAAAAAAAAAGTTTGCAAACTTGTAATAGGAAAAATACTAGAATACAAGGAAGAAAGAAGAGTGAAAAGATCTAAGTACAGATAAACACAATTCACTTTAATTGTGATCTTAAGTATTGTGGATTATATATATATATATATATATATATATATATATATATATATTTTTTTTTTTTTTTTTTTTTTGAGACAGGGTCTCACTGTGCAGTTCAGGCTGGCTTTGAGCTCACTTTTGTAGCCCAGGCTGGTCTCGAACTCACAACGATCCTCCTGCCTCAGCCTCCCAAGTGCTGGGATTACAGGCATGTGCCACCATGCCCGGCATGTGGATTATATTTAAAAGTTACAGCAGAAAGTATAAACTATTGTGTTCCATGGTTCTCCATATATGTAGAAAGGATATTTAAAACAATGCTATTACAGCCAATCATGGTGGTACATGCCTGCAATCTCAGAGCTCTGGGAGATTGAGATAGGAGCATAACAAATTCAAACCCAATCTGTACAAATTAGTGATTTAATGAGGTCATGTCTCCTAAATATATTAAGACTGAACAAGTGAATAAATGAATAAATGAATGAGTGAATGAATGATAGAAGAGAGCTTGTGTTTTTGTTATTTTTATCCTTGCTGAGACAAAATACCCAACACTCAATCTTAAGGGAAGAAAGGCTCATTCTAAGTCAGTTTGGAGAGATTGCAGTTTGTATTTGCCTGGCTTGAAGGCAATATGGGAGAAGAGCATCACAGAGAAGAAACAGTTCATGGCAAGCAGAAGACAGCAAAAGCAAAGCAACAAGCAACAAACTGCAAGGAAGTAGCAGCAAGCCTTTCTGTGCCTTATATTGTACCCAGGCAATCTGCCCCTAGGGTGGATAGTACTCATCAGCTTAATCCTAACATCCTTAATCCTGGCATTGCACTATGAATCATTCACACGCTCTAGATACAGTCACCTCCAAAAAAATCACCCCTAGACTGCACAAGGCTTTGAGGGGACATCTACAGGCAAGCTTAGTGTAAATGTTCTCTGTACAACTCCCCAGTACCAAAACAAAACAAAAAGGGATAGCTCGGATAACTGTACTGTTGATTTCTACTGGTCCATTGAAAGGATCAGCTAAGGCTAACTTGTTTTTTTTTCTTTCTTCATTTATTTTACCAATTTTTGACCAATTTTGCATGTATATATCTCGTAATAACAACGACTGAGTTGAACACAAGAATATGTAATACAGCAACCATTGTAGAATTGTTATCCTTTTGCTTAAAGAAACTGTATAGTTTCTAAATTTTTAGTATTTTTACTCTATTTTTTTAAGAAAAAATAAGGGCTGGGATATATAGCTCAGCAGAATAAGTGCCTACCTGGCAAGTGCAGGGTACCAATTTCAATCCCCGGTACTGCAAAAACAAAAAAGAATAGAAAATGAATGAATGTCGGGGCCTGGCAGAATGGCTCAGTGGTCTAAAGCACCTGCATGGCTTCAATCTCCAGTACCACACAAACACACACACACACACACACACACACACACACACTCACTTAAAGGCCCTATTAAAGTCAAAAGGCTAATAAGAGATGACACATACAAGCTTTTTTGACAATTTAAATGAAATAGATCAGTTTCTTGGAAAGCACAAACTACTATCACATACACATTATGAAATAGATAATTCTAATAGCCCAGATGATTTTACCAGAGAATTAAACTAAACATTTCTGTGTTTTATACTAGGGATTGAATTCAGGGGATTCACACTGAGTTCTGTCCCCAGCTCTTATGTTTTAATCATGAGACAGTGTCTAACATTGTCTAAACAGGATTTAAATTTATGATCCTCCTGTTCAGTGTCCCAAATTTCTGGTATTACAGACATGAGCCATCATGCCCACCTTAAACTACATGTTTAAAGAACAATGCACAGCAGGTCTACACGTATCTCTTCCTCAAAAATACAGCAGGCAGAAATATATCAGCTCATTACACTTTTACTGTAATACCAACTCCATTGAAAAACAGTTTTAAAAAGCAATTTGCAGATCACTAACACTCAGGATGGAGGCAAAACCCTTAGCAAGACATTCACTGTTTTTAGCAAAAACAGAAGCATTATATACCATGAGCAAATGAGTTTTATTACACGAATGCAAAGCTGGATCCAAAACACCACCTCATATACTTCACCATGTATATCTATCTAGGCCAGCGGTTCTCAACCCATGGGTCGCGACACCGGCAGTGGTCAGTCGAATGACCAAAACACAGGAGTCGCCTAAAGCCATTCCAAATCATAACTGTAGCAATATTACAGCTTTGAAGAAGCCATCAAATTATTTTTTGGTTTGGAGTCACTGCAACATGAGGAACTGTATTGTGGGGTCACAGCATTACAAAGGTTGAGAACCACTAATCTAGGCTAAAGAATACACACACACACACACACACACACTCGCCAAATTCTTATAGCTAATAATCAAGCTCAAAGTTACACGATTTAAGATCAATAACAAAAATCAACTTCATTTCTATACACCTAACGGGATCAATCTGAAAGTGAATTTAACAACTCAATTTACAAAAGCGTCAGCAAGAATACACAAAACAAATTTTACCAAAAAGTGTACAACCTTTTTTCACATAAAACTATAAAACACTGGAGAAAGATTAAAGAACTAAACAAACAGAAAGACATCCCCCATCATGAATTGCATTGTTAAAATACCAACTCCCCTCAGAATAATCCACAGAATCAATATAATCCCTACCAAAATCATGCATGACTGTTGTAGGCCCAAGTAAGCTATCATTTGAAAACCTTGCTTGTAGGCTGGCCAAATGGTCAGCAGATTAAAAGTGCGTGCAAGCAAGTGCTGGGGCCGGGGATTCCATTCCTGCTCCAGCATTGGGGTGCTGGCCCCTCCCCAGGGCGTACTAAAATGCCAATTGAGACTGGGCATGGTGTCACCCACCTGTAATCCCAGCTCTCAGGAGGCTGTAAACAGGTGGATCACTAGAGTCTCATTTTTTTTTTTTTGCCTTTTTGAGACAGGGTCTCGCTATGCAGTTCAGGCTTGCCTTGAGCTCAATTTTGTAGCCCAGGCTGGTCTCGAACTCGCACCAATCCTCCTGCCTCAGCCTCCCGAGTGCTGGGATTACAGGCGTGCGCCACCACGCCCGGCTTAACTAGTTTTAGATAGCACTTAAAATTGACAACTACAATTCAATAAACATCTAACGATCTAGAGTTTATATATAAGTTGACAATAAGTTAGCAGTATTTATGGTAATGTGTCAGATACAGCAATGTGTATCCT
>PVJA010048931.1:0-13970 GCA_004027025.1 Myocastor coypus
TTTACCCAAAACTCTTGAGGAACTATCAAATTCGATGTCTCTGAAGTTTAGCCAGAGATCTTAATGAAACCAAATGATGCTAAAGTTCTTAAAGCTAATTTAAGTCTCAAACTGCACATTTCAAATTAAGCTTTTATTGATAATATATATGCTTTGTTTCTTATTAGGCTTGAGTGATAAGTAGAATAAATATGCTTTACAAAGATTTACCATTAAGAATGTTATCAATATGACCCTTGATACACCAGTAAAATTAGATTTCAAAGTAAGCATTTACGAAATAACAGCGATTAATGACAACCATCGAAAACAATTTTGAACTCCATCAGTTTAACTCAGGAGGGTAAACTTAATATGATAATTCATTTCATTGAGTTGTATCAGCTTAGCAGGAAAGTATGTAAATATGCGACCCTTACCTAGCTTCTGAGTGGGTGCTGTGCTGATAGATTTATCAGTTCCATTAAAGAACTTTGGTAAACTTTGAAATTCCAGCAATTGTTCCCTTGGAAGCTGCAAGCCCAACCTGATCTCATACTGGGATCATTCTGGTTTGCATATTTCCATAATTTGCCTGTGCAACTAATATGACAGCAAGACACAAATAACTGCTTCTAATAATATCAGATGGAGTTGTGGAGGACAGCATTTTAATGTAGTGAAAGACCTCCCCGTGGGCTTGTTATTGCTACCATAGAACAGCAGCTACACAGTTGCAACTGCAGTCTCTTAATTGATTCGTTTAATTAGCAAGAGCTGAAGCTTGGGCTGTATCTTGTCATCCAACATTTCAGGGCCTAAAATTTGTATCATTCATATTTATAAATATATAAACATCATCAGAAAGTTCTGCTTCTTTGGAAAATTCACTTGTGAACCTTAGTTGAATTTTAGTAGATCAAACTCTCAATTGTTTGGAAAATGAAATAAACTACATTTGTTACTACTTTATATTGACTTTTTAAAGTAGTACATGATGTCTTGTACTTTTGGTTATGTATCATCTTCTAAAAAGGAAACTTCAAGAGTTAAAAAAAAAAAAAAAAGTCGAGCATGATTGTACCACTTGTAATCCGAGCACTCAGGAAACTGAAGCAGGAGGATTTCTTCAAGTTCAAGGCCAGCCTGAATTAGACCTAGCCTCAAATTAAAAATAAACTTGAAGAAAATTTAGTCTTCTATGCCTTTTATAAATGATACAAAGTCTCTCAAGATATGTGACTCTTTTATATCAGTCTCTCACTGTCCTTTCTCCATAGATTTTATGAAATGGGCAATCAATACAATATTACTCTTGAGCATTGTTTTTGAGGTAATTCTAGTCTCACAGTGAACTCTCTCCTGAGGTGGGCTGTATATACAGCAGTGTGGCACCAGAGAACTTTAATCCAATTTACTTTTAAAATAATCAGAAACAAAACAAGACAAAAAATGATGCAATCTCTTATACAAAATAACAGGCTATTGAGCAGAGTTCCCTGATTAAGAATCTACATTTTGAACCAAGCATGGTGGCACACGCCTGTAATCCCAGCACTTGGGAGGCTGAGGCAGGAGGATCACTGTGAGTTCAAGACCAGCCTGGGCTACAAAAGTGAGCTCAAGGCCAGCCTGAACTGCATAGTGAGACCCTGTCTCAAAAAAAGACAAAAAAAAAAAAAAAAAAGAATCGGCATTTCATTTGTCAGCAATATCTTAATAAACCTGGGGGAGGGATCTATATTTCATATCTTACTAAGATATTTTGATAATATGTGTAAATTCCAATATTTAATGCTCTGATGGCATTTTGATTGATCATCTGCTATGTGAGAGACATTGTTTTGTCAAATCAAAAGTAAAAGCTGTACTTGCCATGGGTGAGCCTGCAGTGCCCTAAGAGTTCAGAAATGGAAACATCTGGTTAGAGTCTAGTGTGCTAGGGACGGGAATAGAGAGGTGTAAGAAGTAGAAGTACTTTCCTGAGAACTTGGATAAAGGAAAAGGGGGAATTATCACCACTCTTGCTCCCAGCAGACATCTCTAGCTCAGGCTGCAACTTGCAAGATGAATCAAGTTTGCAAGAGGGAAAAGCATTCTAGAGAGAAAGGATCAGCACCTGCAAAGGCTGGAGATACTGAAGGTTCAAAAACTGATGAAAGGGGCTGGAGAGATAGCTCAGCAGTCCAAATCACCTGCTTAGGAAAGCTTAGGCAACCACAGGGACCATGTTTCGATCCCTGGCACCACATGCTGCACCAGCCCCATCTCTAGGGCAGGCTGAGCCAACCATTAAAAAAAAAAAAAAGCTGATGAGAGAAGAGAAGGAATAAAATAAATGAAGGTATAAATGTATAGGCTTCCCCTAGAAGAGCTGGTTGGCAGGTAGGGGGACTAAAGTCTTTTTGGGCAAGAAACTAAAATAGCAGAGGCTAGAAGATGCAAGACCATGCCACATAGACTGGGCTGCTTCCTCTAGGTTTTGAGGACTATTGGAGGATTTGAAAGAAGGCGAGAGTATCACAAGATCCTCTAAATGTATCCTTCCTGCTCACAAGCAGAAGAGAAGGATCATACCAGAGAACAGGTGGAGTAGTCAGTACATTAGATTCTGACCAGTTTTCATTTGAAAAGCTGGAGAGACTTCCACATGCAAAGGACATTGCTGATGTGAAGATCAGGGAAGGACTTAGGGGTGAGCATCAAGATTGGTGCTTTGTCAGCAAGAAAGCTGAGATAGACCTGAAGCCAGGCTGGCAATGAGGCCACCCAGGAAAACAATGAGTCAGCTGAGGGTGGGCTCACAGTGGGACTCTGAAAGCCTGGCCTTTTCCTGGGGCGGTGGTCATCTTGTGTTCTCTAATATAGTCATCCCCAAGGACATGACAGTCACCTGTTGTGTGAATCATTTACATTCCCTGTGATGATTGTGATCTCACAGTGTATCAGTCCTAAGGTGTAACTCTTTCAGAGTAGCTCAGTATCCTGCTGATATCTGCCAAAGCCTTAACAGTAATTTTAGTAAATAATGCTTTATATTTGCATGATGCTTTAGGGTTTTAGAATATTCCTGTATATATTTGGTTACTTAGTTTCATTCTGTTTCTTTGATCAGTAAGCCATAGAGTACCTGAGAGTTAATTGTAAACATCAGTTGTAGTACTCAAGAATGTCTTCAATTTGAAATATATGGGATCCCTGAGTTATGTATTCACTAGAACTTTGCATGAACCACTACCAGAGTGGTAGCCAGCATCCAGACATCAGGAGTGGGAGGAGGAATAGTGAATGGAGCTTGTCTTCCTGTATTTGAATCTAAGCTCTCCCATCTGTTGGCTCTGTGAACTTGAACAAGGTACTTAACCTCTCTGGTCCTCAATTATCTTGCAAGATAGACATTATGTACTATAATGAAAGGGGCAAGGTGTTGAACAAGAAAGTGTTTGTAAAATACCTGAAAATAGAACCAGCAGTATAGCTCAGCAGACTAAGAGCTTGCTCGGGGAAGTGCAGGGGCCAGGGTTCGATTCCTGCTCCACCTGCCATGCTGGTCCTGCTCTCGAGTGGGCTGAGCATGGCGGCACACGCCTGTAATCCCAGCACTTGGGAGGCAGGAAATAGGAAGGTCACTATGAGTCCGAACTGCGTAGTGAGACCCTGTACAAAAAAACAAAACAAAACAAAACAAAACAAAACCTGAAAATAATAGGCACTGGGCATATAACGGATCTTTTTTGTTGTTACATTCTTCTGCTCTGCCTTCGTTTTACTGGACTCAATTTTCCCCCCTCCTTTTCCTTGCTTGCTTGGCATCTGAAATTGCCATCTCAATCAACGTCATAATTTGGTGCTTAGTCTGTAGAAAAAGTTAGAAGGAAAAATCTGCAATTGTTTGAAAAGCCAACTTCTTATTCATCCTGTGGTTGAAAATATTGTAAACTAAAAATGCATTTAATACACCCCCCTTCTGCTGTTAGATCTTTGTAGCTCCTTGCACTCTAAGCATATCATTTATTTCCCCTGGTGTTGTCTGGCTGATTGGGAGATGCCCTTGAAGCCACTGCCTAGCATCACAGGGAGTAAGCGTACTGTGTATCAGTAGCAGGGGAGAAGATCCAGATGACAAGTTTGAAGTCCTTCTACTGGATGCATATTGCCTTACCATCATGAAGTTGAAAAATTGTAGGTCAGACCACTAACTCAGGAATAAGGAAATATCTGTGAGGATCACATATCCGCAACATGTCATGAAACTAAGATTCTGAAAACTTAATTGTTCTCTGGATAATAGTTCACAGCTCTTCTGCCCATATTCCCTAGATTCCCTCATTGTGACTTTAATTTGTGAACCGAACTTCCAGCGTCTTGATCAGATGGGCCCCACAAACAGATGTCACATACTGTTTCACTGTGACATATATTTATTTTTGACTGTGATCACCATCTTGCAGTAGGTGAGATTTGTCTGTTTATCACTATTGAAAGTTAGGATTCAAAGGTCACTGTTTTTTGTTTCCTTGATTATAACTAGTTTTCATTTCACAATGATACTTTTTTTATAGTTCAAGCTTGCCTGTGTATAGACTTTTCTTGTTGGGTCATCTCTGTTAATCCTAGTTATTGAGACTAAAGGATCATCACTTCTCGGCATTTTGGCTTAAGATCCAGTATGGAAACTAAAAGATCAATTTAATATTGCTGTTTCAATATATCAACTTGTTGAAAATAAGCCTGTGTGAAAATGAGTAGGTGCCGTGTGCGCCCCTCCACACTGCAAGGAGAGCTTTCCCAACACCTGGCTCTGCCAAGCAGCTGCTCCAGTAGTGTGCATCCACTGGGGAGGGGCCAGAGAGGCAACAGGCAGGAGCATGTGGCCCCTGTCACTTCCTCGGCAGTTTCTCACCCTCTTGTATGTTTTCAGGTGTTAATACTTCAGGGTTTTAGGAAACATACCTGTGGATTTGGATTTATGGAGATGACTGAAACCAATATGGAGAGATAAATACCCTTAAAGAAATGGTTCCTTATCTTTTCGGAGAGAAGGGAGCCGGCCTGCCAGGCCACGCAGGTCCACAGGGAAGCACCAACATAGCTCAGGAGGCAAAAAGCCTTCACAGGGCTTCCTTTGTAAAGGCAGGGTCAGGCAGCAGTGTAACAGCAATTTTATTAATGTAGGTGGGCTTTGAGCAGCAGGGGTGGTCTATAATTGCTCAGAACCAGGCTTGGAAACGATTTAGGGCAAGGGAAATATTAGTTGGTCATGAGAGGTGAGTAAAATGGGTGGTTGGTTTGTTTCCAAATAAGTTGTTTGTTATCTTCAGGAACTAACTAGCCTGAGTGGAGCAGTCTCTCCCTGGATCTATGAGTCCCCTGCAAAATGTATATAGTTGCATGTTGTGTTGTATTCCTGGCACTCTGGGAGGCTGAAGCAGGAAGACTCCCAAGTCTGGGCCTCCCTTGGACAACTCTGTGACTTAACAAGACCCCTTCTCAGAATTTAAAAAAAAAAAGTCTGGAATGTAGGGGGTACAAAAGCCTTGAGTTCAATCCCCGTACCAGAGGAAGGAAAAATATAAAAACTAAAACAACATAAATAAATCACAGGGAACTCAAAAGTAATCAGATCCAGGGAAATGACGTATAGTAACTAAACCCACAGAAGCTGATGTCTAAATCAGACTGTGCAGTTGTTAATTTGGGGCCACATCTCTAAGCCTGTTCACCAGAATAATGAGGAAACTCATTAGCAGAATTTCAGAACTGCTTTGCTTTATGTGGACCTGGAACAAAGGTGGACATAGTGAACCTGTGCCATTCAGGAGCCTGACATATCCCTTTGGACTTGTGCATACTTTTCACCATCTTCTTACAGAGGGCTCCTGCAGCTGATGAGATGAGACTTCATCAGCCTAACGCAAAGCTGCAGGCCTAAACGATACACAGCTTCAATTCTGCCCTCCCTGGCCTGGTGCTCACAGCCCTGAAACTGCAGTTCTAAATGTGCCCCACCCGAGCCCTTGGCCTTGTGCGTTCACGCGTGACTTTTGCAGCTTGTGTACGCAGAGGGTTGCCACACAGCTCACTTCCATTTTCCAGGTAGACCTCGAGCTGCATGGACTTGGAGTGAGGACAGTCTCACCAAGGGTCCTCGAGAGATTCCACAATGCTTTAAACTGGTTGTGTGACCTTCCTGAACCTCAGTGTTTTTTGTTATAAATGAAAGGTTGGGGTCGGTGACCTCTGAGGCTGCCCAGCACCATCCTGCCTAAGAACACTGCATTCCACAGACCTGCAGTTGGCTGGTGACAACAGTGAGCATCACATGTGCAACTTATTGTCACCCTCATCTCCTTTGATACCCTGAGCCTTCCAGTCTTATTAGGGGAGACATTGCTGACTTAATGCGCAGTGACATCATGTCCTATAACTTCATTTCTGAAGACAGCACATTGTGCTGCTGTAGGCTTGGTGCTAATAATGAAGATTATATGTTCTGCTTACTGTGACTTTTTGTGGTTTCTGAGGAGAAAATGCAGATGCTTTTCAATTATTCTAAGGGAATTTTGATTAACCCCCTGGGCAGCGTTCTCTGCACCACCTGCCGCGAGATGCTAGTTTTATTGAACAGAAGGTAAAGAATTGAATTGCTCTTATTTGTTTTCTTTCTAGCGCCTATAGTATTATTTCAAGTTTAAGCATTTTAATAAATATTTAATAAATATTTGTCAAAAACAGGTCAGAATCATTATAAATTAAGCCTCTTCATTTTCAAATGCAGATAATTTGACTTTTAAGTGAAATTTCCAAGTTAAAGACTTATGTTTTCCTATTATGTGTGTAAAAAGTAATGGGTTTGTTATTGTTGTTATTTGTTTGTGACTCTGGGCATGGAATCCAAGGCCTCACATACATGGAACCACATCTTGGGCTACAGAGCTACAGTTGTAACCTCAATGGTCACTTTTGCCTGGGTAAAGTCAATGTTCTTCTTTAGCATATGTTCTAAGTATTAGTCCTCCAAAGCAGTTTCCTTAAAGTGGTTAAGGCACTGCTGTTTTTGTTGCTATTCTTGCAGGCATTCTGCATGCTTACTATTTCTCCTCATGTGCACATTTTTACCTTTTGCCTGTGTCTGGAATACTGTGATCTGTAGAGAGGTTTCAAGTATCTGCTTCTAAGCACTTTTTATTTTTTTATTTTTATTTATTTTTTTTAAGAATTTTTGGGCCAGCAGGATGGCTCAGTGGTCTAAAGCTCCTGCTTAGGAAAGCTTGGGCGGCTGCAGGGACTACGGTTCGATCCCTGGCACCACATGCTGCGCCAGCCCTGCCCTCAGAAAAAAAAAATAAAAGAAAAGAAATTCTTTTTTTTTTTAAAAAAAGAACTTTTTATTTTATTTATTTACTTTTTTTGTTTCAGAACTTCTGTTTGTTTATTTATTTATTTTTATGGCTGGCTCAGCCTGCCCTGAGGGCAGGGCTGGCGCAGCTTGTGGTGCCGGGGATCGAACCGCGGTCCCTGCAGCCGCCCAAGCTTTCCCAAGCAGGCGCTTTAGACCACTGAGCCATCCTGCTGGGCCCCCTAAGCACTTTTTAAAATTTTTTTTTGAGAAATGTGCCAATCAGAGCTGTGGGGGCTGGGGAGATAGCTCAGTAGAATAAGCACTTGCCTGGCAAATACAAGGACCTGAGTTCAATCCCTGGTCTTGGAAAAAAAAATAAATAAAATTTCAGAGCTGAGTAATCACCACCACCATCAATTTTAGAACATTTCATCACTCCCACAAGAAGCCCCCTGCCCAATACCAGTCACATCACATTTCCTGTGTCTTTTTTTGGGCATGTATATTTGCTCACTAGAATCCTATAGTATCTGCTTGAGTGACTTCACTTGGAATACCATTTTAAACATTTGTCAGTCCTTCATTCCCTTTCATAGGTGAATATTATGAAAACATAACTGGACAGAACATTTTATAGATGTGTCACATTTTGTTTATTCTTAAATTGACAGGCATTTGCCTTTTTTTTTTTTTTTTTTTTTTTTTTTGGTATTTAGTGAAGTGTCTACAGGGTCTTGCTACATAGATGGATTTATAATGATCCACCTGTTTTTTACCCTTTCAAGTTCTGGGATTATAGGTGCATGATACCACACCCAGTCTCAATAGGGGCAAAGCTGGCACAGTGCGCTGGGGATCAAACCTTGGTCCTTGCACCTTCCTCAATAAGTGCTTTAGTCCAAAGAGCAGGATTCTAGGGTCGTAGGTATCTATCTCTATGCTTAACTTTTTGTTTTGCATGTTTAACTTTTTGAGGAACTGCCAGACTGTTTTCCCCTGTAGCTGTAGCATTTTCCATCCTGATCTACGATATATGAGTGACTCAGTTCCTCTGTTTCCTCACTAGCCCTGCTGCCATCTCTTCTGTTATAACATCTTGGTAAAAACAGAACTTGCTTTGAAATGTTCTCTGTGTAGGCTTCCTCCTTGTCCCCTAGAAGTCATAATTAATGCAGAAGTAGCTCAAGCTGTATATTAATTATTTTGTTCTTTAAAGCAAACTTAATCCTCACAAAACAACAAAGAATGTATATTCTTGCTTAATATGTGTTTCTAATACATTGTTTCTCTTTATTTCTCAAGTGTTTTTTATATTAACTGATTCCTTTCAATTTCATGGACTCATTTTTCTTAATAGTGCCACATACTGTGTAGAAAGGTCATTATATAAAGAGGGAAAAGAACTACACAGCATAAAGAACGTTTGTGCTGTTCATGTATTTTTTAAATGGGACTCTTACAATATTTTGAGATTTAAACTAACAATAATTTTTCTTTTTTTTTCATTAGTAAGCAGCTTCTTGTTGACTGTGAGCTGGTGTTTTGCCTTGAAAAGTCAAATAGTGAAAGCGCTTCTCAGTGCTTGAAATCCTAGGGCTTTAATTCCTTAGTCTTTTAGGTTTTAATCCTGTTTAGCAGACCACTGTACAGGCAGATGTAAGGGTTATGACAGCTGACCCTAGTTAATTAACACTGATGTTATGAATAGGGAAAAATGTAGCATCTTGTAAACTTACTAGTTCAAAATTAGCAGAAGTAGGAAAATAAGGTCTTGTCTCCCCATCAGTTTTATATTATTTTGTTTTGCTTAGCCATGGCATTTGAGATCATTAGTTATTCAAATGATTAGCTGCGTACCTGTTATAAGCTGAATAGTTTTGTAGGTAATGGGAAATTGATCCATTTCAATAGGTCAGAAATCTAAATCACAAATAATTATCCAGGCATAGCCAGCTGGTGTATACTGTGCAGCTGAACACACATTCATATGTACAAGAAGTAATCTTTCTTTGTTCTTCTTAGCAAACTTGAAGTATTCAGAGGTCAATCCTTGGAGTACTAGTTGAGAGGTATGATAAGAAAGTTGAAAACCGAAGACTGAGTGCTGAAATTTGTCACTTTTATTTTGCTATTTTGTAGTTTTAAATCTCTTCATGTAATTGTGAATATTTTGCCTCCTTTAATTCTCTTTGGAATTTTCCATGTATCACTTCAATAGTGTATCCCATATATTATATCCTATAATATATCCCATCTGTTTACATATAAAGGACAATTTACAGGGTAATGATGGAGGGCATTGGCTTTAAAGTGAGGCAGATACTGATTTATTGACTGTTTGATTTAACCTCATTTGCTCTTTGTCAGCACTGTTTCCTGGTCTGTAAAATACCATCTACCTTGTTGGCTAGGGTGAGAATTAAATGGGGTAATGCAGGCATAACACCTAAGTATCATTCTTGGCACCACATAATCACTCAGTAGTTCTAACTAGCATCGTGGAAATATATTTCACACCCAAGAGTAAAGTCTTACTTCCCTTTTTGAGACAGGATCCTAGAAACTTTCTAGTTGCTGTAGCTATTTCTTGAAGGGGTAACTAATTTAGATCTAGAGTATTTCTAGTTCCTATATGACATTCAGTAAGCAAGAAAATAACACAAAAAATTATTCCTTTTTTGTATGCTTATGATTTGATGAACATTGTACAATGCCCATTTTTACTGATACGTGTAATTCCTAGAAACAGTTAAAAATCCACAGCCTGGGGCTATAGCCTAGGGCTATAGCTCTGTGATGGAGCCTTTGCCTGGTATGTGCGAGGCCCTGCATGGAGTCCCAGCACCGCTGTTTTTTGTTTATTTATTTATTTGTATGGCTGGCTCAGCCTGCCCTGAGGGCAGGGCTGGTGTAGCATGTTTTGCCTGGGATGGAACCACAGTCCCTGAAGCCGCCTAAGCTTTCCCAAGCAGGGGCTTTAGACCACTGAGCCATACTGCTGGGCCACCGCTGTTTTTTTTAAAGTACTGGGCATTGATTGAACTCAGGGCCTTCACACTGAGTTAAATCTCTAGCCCATTTGTTTGTTTGTTTGATTGATTTTTTTTTTTTTTTTTTTTCTGGTGGGACCAGGGTTCAAACTCACGACCTTGCACTTGCCCAGCAGGCACTTGTGCCTTGGAGCTATCTCCCCAGCCCCTGTTTGATTGATTGATTGCAGTACTAGAGGTCAAACTCAGGACCCTGTGCTTACCAGGCAGGTGCTTACATCTTCTATGTAGGCTTCCTCCTTGTCCACTAGCCCATTTATTGAGACAGGTTTTCCCTAAGTCACTAAGTAGCCTGTGCAACATGCTATTCTCCTACTCTAGCATCTGAGTGCAGGGATTAAAAGAAATCTTGACACTGGCTGAGAGGCCAGTCAGTTAGTGCAGGTGAGAGTGGTGTGGATTTTAGAGTAAGGTGATTATCAAGCAAAGGAGGAGAAGGAAACTATTGAGCACTTAGTTTTTTAACCAGCCACAGGGTCTGATAGCAAAGATGACTCCTAAAGGAACTGTGGCACTCCTTGCTGAGTGACAACACTAGAGTATTAAAGGGCACATGATCAGGAGTACCTTTGAAGGCAGCCATTACTTGGGAGCTTCTGTCAGCTCCATTGTCCTCCTTTAGCTCCTGTTCTGACAAGTCCTGATCCAGTAGGTCCTCTTCCTTTACTCATGGTGCATGGAAGGAGGGTTGCTCTCTCCCTGCTCTATTGCTTTGGCTGGGCTTGTCAGCTATGAAGAGAGATGCAGAGCAGTGGCCCCTCTGCAGCAGACTCGGAGGGCTGAAGCCCTGAGGTTGTTAGCAGCTGGTAGTGGCGAGGGAGAGGTTGTCAGCGCGTTAAGGCATTGCCTCTGAGCAAATTATTAAGTGTGACCCAGCCTTTGTCCAACATAGTCTTATTAGCTCAGAAGCCCACAGTTCACTGCTCTTTACCCTGAAGAAGAAGGAGAGCTTTAAGGGTTCATATTTATTTCCCTGTGGATTTTTTTCTTTTTTTTTGTGGGACCAGGGTTCGAACTCACGACCTTGCACTTGCCCAGCAGGCACTTGTGCCTCGGAGCTATCTCCCCAGCCCCTAAGATTTTATTGCTATTTTTATTTTATTTTACTTTTTTCTTGTTTCAGAACCTTTGTTTGTTTATTCACTCATTTTTATGGCCGGCTCAGCCCACCCCGAGGGCAGGACTGGCGCAGCATGTGATGCCGGGGATCGAACCGCGGTCCCTGAAGCCGCCCAAGCTTCCCCAAGCAGGCGCTTTAGACCACTGAGCCATCCCGCCAGGCCCCGGATTTTTTTCTTTGATCCAGGAAATTGTTCATCTTCAACAACCTTGTTCTGTCTTGTTCTCTGGAGAACAGTTTTGAGTCACTCCATGGAGCAGTCTGTCACAGCAGTAGCCAGGCTACCAGGGGCAAACACACAAACAACTGACTCCCTTCCCAGGCTGAAATGGGAAAAAGTTTGGGGATTAGGCCCAGTGGGCTTTAGCTAGGAGTGGCCCTCCCAAACTGTGGCTTCTTAGTTGGCTCCTTGGTGGTGTCCCAAGAAGGCTGGTCTCGATCCCTTCTTGGTTTGCACACAGGGGGCTAGGAGATCCCTGCCTAGGATGGGAAGGGCTGCTCCCCTCCCCCTGCACAGTTGTGCCTCTGACCAAGTTTTCATCAGAGGAAGGAACAGTTCCCCTGAGCCACCTTTTTTAAAAGAATAAATTGCCTGAATTAAGAGGATTCATGGGAGCTGGGTATGGCAGCACACACCTATATTCCAAGCACTTGGGAGGCTGAGGCAGGAGGATCAGTGCAAGTTCGAGACCAGCCAAAGTTACAAAAGTGAGCTCAGAGCCAGCCTGTACTGCATAGCAAGACCCTGTCTCAAAAAGACAAAAAAAAAAAAAACCAAAAAAGATTCACATACTTCCCAGCCCAAGTGACAGCCTCCTCAGTGAAATCACTACAAGTAGTACATTCTCTCACTTTCTTAGCCTTTGGTCAGAGCTAATTTCCACTGTGGAAATTCTCCTAGGCAGGCTTTAGACATCACTTGCCATACCTTCAAGGCCTTTTCTAAACAAGCCAAGTTTATTTTCCTACTGTGAAAAGGTAGGGACAAGACCCTGCATATCCTAGTAGCAGAACTCCTGAAATAGAAATTGGCAGGCACAGACACATGGAAGCGACCTGACTTTTCCCTTTCAGAAGGTTGGGGAGGATAGAAACACTGTGCACACTCCAGCTCCTCGTGGAACAGAGCCTTCTCACTCAGGGTGAGGGGTGGCACAATGTCTGGGCCACTACAGGTGACACTTGATCTTATTCCATTATTCCCACAACTCCATTTTATTGAGGAAATATCTGGGCTCTTCTAGATAAAGCCCTTTGTATAGTTGGGGAGGAAGAGAATTCCTGTGATCTTTTCTCAAATCCCTAGTATACTCTTACACATAGCTCAAAATGAAAAAAAGCAAAAAATTTCTTTTGCCACAGGTCTATGAGGTCTCATATTCAGAGAATTTTTGTGAATATGTCTCTAGTACTTTCACTGGGCATATGTTTCCTGACTGAGATGCTAATTATAACAGACTGAAAAATGACTGCTTTTAGGAATGGTCTACTCTGTTCTAAGCACAGATGTTTCTTGACTTACAACAGAGCTGTGTCCTGATACAGCTTCCATAAATAGGAAAATGCAAGTCAGGAATGCATTGAATATCTGTGTGCTGAGCAGGTGAAACCTCCTGAGTATCTGGCATGGTAGTGCAGAACACAGGGACATCACTTGTTTCCCTTCATTATTCGGGGTGGGTATTGTACTTACGGACAGCATCATGAGGGTATCTACTGCATAGCTCTAGGAGAGGTCCAGATTCAACATTTGAAGTGTAGAGTTTTTTTTTGGGGGGGGGGGGCTATTGTACCAGGAGTCAAACTCAGGACCTTGCCAGGCAGCTGCTTGTGCCACTGAGCTCTCTCCCCTAAGCCCTAAAGTTTGGTGTTCATTAAATGCACATTGCTTTTATACTATCTTTCAGCTCCCTGATATTTGGCTCTTGAGCCCAAGCAGGTGAGACAGAGCTCCAGGGTATGCTTACTTGTGGCCTTCCCCTTTATGAAGCCTATTGGTAATACAAGAAGCTTAACTTGCCGAAGTTGTGATACCAGATTCTTTGAGGAATATGTTATTTGCTCCAAAGGTCTTTAATCACGGTAGCTTCTTGCAAGGTGTTTGGCACCAGAGGCCTGGATGTAATGCAGTCTCCATCTTAGGCTGAAGGACATGCAGTGATTGTTCAGGGAGAGTGACACTTCTTCATGCAGAAGAAAGCCCCAAATTGTTAATTCATTAGAATTACATATATGGTTATTTATTTATTTATTTAATATATTTAGTACAGGGTCTCACTACACAGATTGGACTCAGTGATCCTCCTGTTTTCAGCTTTCCAAGTGCTGGGATTTTAGGCTTGTGCCACCATGCCCAGTCTCAGTGGCTGTCTCAGTGTGTTGCGGGTCGGGGCTGCCATGGCATGCTAGGGCCTGAACCCTGGTCCCTGCATCTACCTAAGAAGGCACTTTAATCCACTGAGCTATCTGGTCAGCCCTT
>PVJA010048932.1:0-13974 GCA_004027025.1 Myocastor coypus
AAAGGGAAGGGGAGCAGGGCAGATGTAAATTCTGCCTCAGCCTCGGATGGGTCTAAAGGACAGCAGCTGTACCTTCCTATGCTTAGGTTTCCTCCAAGGACATATTCTTAATATTTTTTGGACTGTTTGAGACAGGGTCTCATTATGCAGTTCAGGATAGCCTTTCTGCTCACTTTGTAGGCCATGCTGGTCTCACAATGATCCTCTTGTGTCAGCCTCCGAGGGCTGGGCTGGGATTACAGGTGTGAGCCACCACACCCAGTCTCAATTGCTGTCACCAGTGTGCCCTGACTTCAGAGGCCAGGGGAATAAACCCCAGCCACATTTTAGTCAACTGAGCTATCCAGCTGGCCCTGTTGCCTTTATTTTGTGGTACTGGAAGTTGAACCCAGAGTCTCAGCCCTGATTCACATCCCCAGTCCTTTCTCATTTTTGCTAGCAGGGACTCAGCTGCTCGGGTTAACCTGTTAGCCTTCTGCCTCAACCTCCTGTGAAGCTGGATTACAGACTGTGCCTGATGCTTAGTTTGGCTCAGTTGTTAAGAAGCATCACCCTGCCAAAGAAACTTCTGGAGACTCTGCAAAACAGTGCCTTTTCACTTACAACTTGTTCATCTGTGATGTGGAAGAAGCTGGAAAGTACAGCTGGTAACAGTTGCAGTCTCCAGTTTGCAAGCAATCTATAGGGAATTCCTGGGCTCCCAGGGTACTCACTGTGCTGTCTATTGTGCCAGGAGCTACTGAGGTGGCTTGTGGGTGCAGGGCAGGTATATGTTCAGGTGGTCTCTAGCAGCCGCATGTGCCCAGTGGACCAAGGGCAGCCTGGGCCGGCACCTTTGTCACACTCTAACAAGCCCTCTTTAAGAGGAGGAGGCCAGGTGCTCCACAGGGGAAGCAAAGGAAACCAGTGGGCTGCTGGAGGCAGGCATTCTGCCTGGGGTGGACATTCTGGGTGGAACAAGAGCCCCGTGTCCTCCAGGGTATCCTTTTATTGCTTTTTCCTGTTACTTGGCCCATGCTCACTCTGTAGAGGCAGTTTCTCCCTCTGTCTTCACTTTTTCATATTAACTTTGTCATTGCTCTAATAAAAAGAACTTCAGGCTATGTCATTCAAATGCAGGCCAAAGACAAAAACATTAATTCCAGGAACTGTGACACTGAGGATATATCTGTTTTAGTATTCTGCAAATGGAGGAGATGGAAGGATTATTGGAGATGGCTAAGTCATGCCACGTTACATAGCAGATGCAGAACGGTTGGCACTCACTCCCCATGGTGCTCTTAGCTCTCGGGTCAGGGTATTAAATTTGCTTTATTCATTCTTTTAAAGAATTTTTTATTTTATTATTATTATTATTTTTTCTTGTCTCAGAACCTTTATTTGTTTATTCACTCATTTTTTTTTTGTCTTTTTGAGACAGGGTCTCACTATGCAGTTGAGGCTGGTCCTGAGCTCACTTTTGTAGCCCAGGCTGGTCTCGAACTCGCACTGATCCTCCTGCCTCAGCCTCCCGAGTGCTGGGATTACAGGCGTGCGCCACCACGCCCGGCTATTCACTCATTTTTATGGCTGGCTCAGCCCACCCTGAGGGCAGGGCTGGCGCAGCATGTGGTGCCGGGGATCGAACCGCAGTCCCTGAAGCCGCCCAAGCCTTCCCAAGCAGGCGCTTTAGACCACTGAGCCATCCCGCTGGGCCCCCATTCCTTTTTTTTAAAAAAAAAAACATTGTAGGTCTGGCCAGATAGCTCATTGGATTAAAGCACCTGTTTAGGCAGACTGCAGGGACCAGGGTTTGTGCTGGTACCACCCCTTGGGCGGGTGTGCTGAGATGGATTGAGACTGGGTGTGGTGGTGCATGCTTGTAATCCCAGTGCTTAGGAACCTAAAAGTGGGAGGATCAGTATGAGTCTGATCTATATAGTGAGATCCTGTATTAAAATACATTAAAAAAATTTTTTTTTGTCTTTTTGAGACAGGGTCTTGCTATGTAATTCAGGCTGGCCTTCTAAAATACATTTTAAAAAATTGCTTTGTATTTTGATTTTTTCTTTTTTTTTTTTTTTTTTGGTGGGACTGGGGATTGAACTCAGGACCTTATGCTTGCCAGGCAAGCACTTATTCCACTGGGCTACCTCTCTAGTCCCCGCTTTGTATTTTGACTTACTTTTTGTTTTCTTGTTTTTGTGGAACTGGGGATGGAACTCAGGTCCTTGTGTTTGCCAGGCAAGCGCTTATTCTACTGAGCTATCTCCCCAGGACCCCCGCTTTGTATTTTGAGACAGGGCTTGCTATGCAGTTCATGCTGGCCTTGAACTGAGTCTTCCTGCCTCAGCCTCCTGAGTGCTGGGATTATAGGTGTGTGCTACCACATCTGGTTTATTGATTTGGAGAGAGGAGCTAGCCTGGGTGTAGTGGTGCAAACCTATAATGCCAGTATTCTGGAACCTGAGGCAGGAGGATCACTGTGGATACAAGGCCAGACTGGGTTACAAAGTGACCTGAAGGCCAGCCTAAACTATATAGTGAGACTGTCTCTTTCAAAAAAAATTAAAAATAGGGCTCGGGAGATAGCTCTGTGGTCTGAGTGCCTGCCTGGCAAATGTTAGGACTTGGGTTCAGTCTCTGGTACCACATGCCATGCTGCCCCGAACCCTGGAATTGCAGGGCTAGCCACTGAAACCTGATGTGGTGGTACACGCCTGTAATCCCTGTGCTGGTGAGGTTGAGACAGGAGGATCACTATGAGTCAGAGCTCTGTAGCAAGACCCTGTACCAAGTAAGTAAATAAATAGTTAAAAAATTTTTTAAAATAACAAAAGAAGAGCTGGGTGTGGTGGCACACATCTGTAATCCCAGCACTTGGGAGGCTAAGGCAGGAGGATTGGTGCGAGTTGAAGACCAACCTGGGCTACAAAAGTGAGCTCAAGGCCAGCCTGAATTGCATAGTGAGATGTTGTCTCAAAAAGACAAAAAAAAAATAGTTTGAGGCCAGGTGGGTAACTTAAGTGAGATATTATCTCAAAGAAAAAAAAAATGCAAAACACAAAAACAGGGCCAAGGCCAGTAAGATAGTTTAGCAGATTAATGCATCAGCTTAGGCAGACTGGGGGGGGTGGGGATGTTTGATGTCTGTCTGGCCTGCCTGTGCTGGTCCTGCCCCCAGGGCACATGTGCATCTTTAATCCCAGCGCCTGGGAGGCTGAAAATGGGAGGATCACCACAAGTCTGATCTGTGTAGTGACAACCTGTAGACCCTGCACACACACACACACACACACACACACACACACACACAGCAGCCAATAGTCAATCCTAGCTACTGGGGAGGCTAAGGAAGAATGATCATTTCAAAGCAGAAGCCAGTCTGGGCAACATAGTAAGATCCTATCTCAAAAGACAAAACAAAAATCAATGCTCCCTCCCCCCAAAAATAAACATGTAATTCCAGTACTCTGAGAGTCTAAAGCAGAAAAATCACAAAGTTGAGCCCTGTTTGGGCTATTTAGTTTGCAGGACTGGGGTTCAAACTCACGAACTTGCACTTGCCAGGCAGGCACTTGTGCCTTGGAGCTATCTCCCCGGCCTGTCTGGGCAATTTATGTGGCTTCCTAAAATGCTGTTTCAGGCAGGCCAAATAACTCAATGAATTAAAGAGTCTACAAGCAGGTGCAGGTGCAGGGCCTTGATCCCTGGGCCTGCTATGCCAGCCTGGGTGCACTGAGATAGCAATTGAGACTGGGTGTGGTAGCATGTGCCTTAATCCCAGCTCTTGGGAGGCTGTAAACAGGTAGCTCACTGAACACCCTATAGACCCTTCCCTAAAATAGAAACAAAAAGAGATGCTGTTTCAGAAAACAGACCTGGGCGTGTAGCTTGCTACCAAGGCTCTAGGTTCAAGTCCCCGGGCCATAAAAAAAACCAAAGCATCCTGGGATTCCACAACATGTGCAACTGCAATGAGGACCAGAAAACACAAGGGACTTGGTGAGGCAGGGTGTGTTCCCTACTGTCTGCCCTAGTAACCTTGTTTGGTCAATCTTTTTTTTTTTTTTTTAATTTTTATTTTATTTTATTTTATTTTATTTTTTCTTGTTACAGAACCTTATTCACTCATTTTTATGGCTGACTCAGCCCATCCCGAGGGCAGGGCTGGCACAGCATGTGGTGCCGGGGATCGAACCGCGGTCCCTGAAGCCGCCCAAGCAGGCACTTTAGACCACTGAGCCATTCCGCCGGGCCCCTGTTTGGTCAATCTTGACAGTTAATTTTATTTTTTTTTAATTTTTTTTCTTGTTTCAGAACCTTTGTTTATTCACTCATTTCTATGGCCGGCTCAGCCTGCCCTGAGGGCAGGGCTGGCACAGCATGTGGTGCCAGGGATCGAATCGCGGTCCCTGAAGCCGCCCAAGCTTTCCAAGCAGGCGCTTTAGACCACTGAGCCATCCCGCCATTGACAGTTAATTTTAGAATTAAGTAGGGTGATGAATTATGTTGGTCTGTCACAACTGAAATTCATGTGATTATCACATTAGCTTTTTTATTTTTTTGAAACGAGGGCTATTATATAGGCCAGGCTATCCTCAAACTTGTGGTGATCCTCCTGCTCAGCCTCCCCAGTGCTGGTATTAGGGGCATGCACCACAGGCTAGCTTTCAACTCACAACTATTCCTCTCAGCCTCCTGTGTGCTGGGATTAAAGGTGTGCACAACCATATCCATTTTGCAATTGTTCCTTTTTTGTGTGCTGGGAATCAAACTCAGGACCTTGTGCTTGGCAGGCAGGTACTTGTGCCTCTGAGCATCTCCCTGGCCCCTCAATTGGTCTTTCTTTTTTGTTTCAATTGGTCCTTAAAAATTGTTTCTTGTGGTGCTGTAGCTGGAACCCAGGGCCTTGCAAGTATTTGCTCTATCACTGAGCTGCCAGACCTGATTCCTTAACCCATGGTGATCCTCTTGCCTCAGCATCTTGAGCGTTAAGATTATAGCCTTGTACACCTTTCTCCCTGCAGAGTCTTGCTATGCAGTTCAGGCTAATGCTGAACTTACTAAGTAGCACAGGCTGGCTTTGAACTTTCCAAGATCTCTGGCTGAAATTAAAAGCTTGTGCCACCATGGCTGGCTCATTTGTTGAATTTTAACAATAGGCTATTGAACAGAAAAAGGTTTTAGAATTTCAGGAATAATTTTTCTGATAATGGAGCAAAGTCTACCAAGTCAGATACAACTTTTTTCCTCCAAGGGGCTGGGGAAATAGCACAGTAGAATAAGCACTTGCCTGGCAAGTACAAGGGCCTGAGTTCAATCCCTAGTTCTGCAAAAGACAAAACAAAACAAAACAAAACAAAAACAAACAACTTCTTTCCTCTAAGCCAATTTTTCAAATTAAACCAGGGGAGAGGAGTGAAGATGTTGTCTTGGCCATTAGAAGTAATGCATCTAGTGATGGGTAGAAGCCTCTCTTCCTTCGACTTCCATCATTCAGGAGTTCAGGGCAGCATGTGGGCTGCCTTAAAGCTCTCCTCAGTTCAGTGTACTCTCCCTAAGACTGTGTCTGGGACAGTGAAGAAGAAAGGGTGTTTTTTTTGCTGTCTGACAGGTTCTAGCCCATGAACAGAACCAAACTGCTCACCGTATGGGTTAGGAAGCTGAGTGAGAGAAAAATAAATGAGGGCTGCCCAATTTTCACTCCATCTCCTAAATCAGTGGTGACTAATCTATGGCATGAGTGTTGCTGCATGCAGGCTTGCATGTGCTTCAAGTTGCCCCAGCAGCTCAGCACCTAGGCATCAGATATTCAGGTTTAATTGCAGTGTTGGAAATTTGTGAAAAATAAGTGAGTTTGGGGTTGTAGTTTGGGCACTGGTCTAAAGTTAACAGAAGCATCTCCCAATACCTCCTCTCCATAGGACCAAGCCTTCAACACATGGACCTCTGGGGTGATTTACCAACCAAACTATGGCACTTGGAGAACTGTTGTGAGAAATGGCATTTCAGATTCTGCGGTGTCTACTCAAGGGCAAATTTCATTCTCAGTCCTAAGTGTGAGCTCCAACTAGAACGAGCCATTTAACCTGTCCCTGCCTGGAGCAGGGCTGTGAGGCAGCCAGGTGAAACAGTCGTGGCCTCAAGTCGCTCGGTTCCCACCTGAAGGCACAGCTCAGCACAGCACTTAGCAATTTACTTTACTACTGAATATTTCCAATGGTTTTTATTATACACTCAATTCTAGTAAATGTTGCATTTGGTTCTAGTATCTTTCTGGTCCATTCATCCATTCCCCATCCCACACTGTAGGACTTTGTACTTAACTTCTCCAAGGCCACTTTTGGGGTGATTTAGGGCTGGCAAGGACCTGCAGTCAATCTTCATCTGAGTCACTTGGGCCCATGTACTGGCAGACAGCATCATAGTGAAGTTCCACCAACTGATTCTCTCTCCGCAGCTGCACCAAAGCCTGGCTCTGGGCTCGGTCCTGGCCCAGCAGATGACCTACCTGAAACGGGTGGGTGGAGTCAGCTAGGCCAGCCCAGGCTCTGGGACAGTAAAAGAGTGACCCCCAAGCCTCCATTTCTAGAAGCAAGACTCACCCTTCCAGACAGTGGTCCCAGAACCACCATCACACGATTGCCCTCAACCTTGGGAATCAGGGTCTCCAGCATGTGTTCCTTCAGGCCTGTGGAAAAGGGAGAGGACTGAGGCCCACAGCACTGCAAGTGCCTTTGCCCTATTCCCTAGTGCCATGTCTCACTGTTGACAGACTCTGCAGACTTTCCAGGCGCAGGAACTGCAAGTGATACAGGGAACGCTGCTATGGGATGGAGTAAGGGATGTTGCTTGCTGCAGGCCCCATCCTATCCTGGGAGCTGCTCATGCTCTCATCAAGGAACAGTTACAACAGGGAGAAAAAGCATATCCACGCAAATCTCACAGACAGTGCGGTGCATAGAAGTGTCTAACATCCTGCTTTAGGGTGCTGGACATTGCAGAGAACCTGAACTGTGCCCAAACTCCCAGCCTTGCTGGGGCCAGGTTCCTGGCCTCAGATATCCGTTTTTATCAGCCTGCGGCATGACAATGAACCAGCTGCCACAGCTCACACTCACCATCCAGGACCTGGCCTTCATCTGTCCGGCACACACAAGTATCTGGGCTGAGGACATCTTCAATTGTCATCTAAAGGGACAAGAGTGGGACATGTGAGACATAAGAGGGCTGGGGCCCAGCGCCTGGGTGACGTAGGCACATTAGGCTGCAGTTCGTACCTTGGTGTTGTAATACTGGCCACCCTTGTGCAGCTTGTCCACAAAGCGCACCCGCAAGTCCCGGTGCAGCCAGTGCCGACTCCTGCTGGCTGCTTTTTCACTCTTGGCCACAGGCCCCTCTTGTCTGCAGAGAGGGTACCAATACTAGGCTTAGCACTTTGGCACACACTTGTTCAGTTGTTCTGCCTTTGTCTGTGCTGTCAAATCCACTCAGTTTTATTCCTAGTGTCTTATCCCAGGAGCCTCCCTATGCCCTTGCCTTCTTTCCCTCCCAGGTGCCCAGAGTCCTACCTGTTGGAAAGGTGTTTCCGCTTCCTCTCAGAGTCCTCCCGCCAACCTCGAAGGTCTTCACTCTGGAGGGCCTTCCATGACAAGGATGCTCCATTGTGTTGCCCTGAGGAAGTTCTGCTTGTCTGGCCTGTTCCATTGGTACAAGAAAAGCAGGGAAAGAGCCCCAGAGTCTCATTGCGTTTAGTTCCTAAAGCCATAGCTCAGCCTAGCCCATCTTCCAATGTGCCCCTTCTCATCTTTTCACCTTTGCTGGGGCTGTGAGAGCACCTCTCTGCTTACCACTGTTCTGGGCCCCTCTGGTCACTTTTCCCAGTCACCTAGCCTCAAGTACAATACAAACCCCAGAGAACTATAGCTACCCGTCTACCCCTTTCCTACTGACACACCTATGCTGAGTTATGCTGCTCAAGTCTATAGTCATTCCTCAGGTCTTACTCCCTTGACAAAAGGAGGTTAATCACTCCAGAGGCAGGGACATCCTGAAGGCATCAATTGTTCTCCTCCACTGAGTCTTCCCCTTAGAGAAAGGCTAAAGACCCAAGGGTATAGATTAGCTTGTCTTCAATCACACTGAACAAACTGGGCTGGAGTGCTTGGCAGTACAGTGCCTACTGGCACATGCAAGGCCCTGCCTGTCACCCTCAGCACTGCCAGATGGACAGAAAACCTGAGAAAGGACTCAAGACCCTTCTCACCTCCTGATCTCTAGCTGTAACCACGTTTGCCAGCAGCCCCTACCCATGGAAATTCCATCTGTAATAGCCCTGCAACACTTCTCCAAGCTACATAAGAGGTTCACTCACTAGAATGCAAAGAGTTGTCAAACTCCTTCTGGGACACAGGTCGCAGACAGTATTCGCTAACAGTCACCACACGACTGCCCACTGCTAGACGAACCATAGCCCGCACATTGTCAGGATCAAGGCCTTCCACCTAAACAGGGAAAGGGACATTAGGCAGGGATTGAGAGAACTCATTTCTAGGATTAAGATGTTCACCCCTTACGTCCAACATGGTTGACTCCTGTGTGTCAACTATACTGTGTGTGTGTCTCCAATTAGACTGTGACTTGATAACTCAGACTAAGCCTGGTTCAGGTCTCTAATAAACTATAACCTCTGAAAAGTGGGACCTGGCCTAGTTTCTGCATCTTCCTCACTAGACCAAAGAGCTTAGAATCCTTTGTGATGCACTTGTGCATGTATTCATTTTACTTTTTTTATGGGCAGAATGCATTTATTGGGGAAAAGAAAGCTCCTGTCTGAGAGGAACAAGAAGGGGTCCCAAGTGGGTAATCACCCTGATTTTACTTTTTTGAGACAGGATCTCACTATATTGTTCAGGGTGTCCTTGAACTTGCAGCAATCCTCCTGCCTCAGCCTACCAGATGCCTTTTTTTTTTGTCTTTTTTGAGACAGGGCTCTCTGTATAGTTCAAGCTGGCCTTGACCTCAGTTTTGTAGCCCAGGCTGGTCTCGAACTCTCACTGATCCTCCCACCTCAGCCTCCCCTGGGATTACAGGCATGTGCCACCACCCAAATGCCTTTGAGTATTTAATCCTCATGGACCTGTGGCATGTGGCATGCTCTGTTTTGATTGGGAACTGAGACTCAGAAAGGCCCAGCCAGTACTCCTGGTTACCCAGTGAGGCAGTAGGCCAGGCAGGTCTGCAAGATGAGGACTTACAGCCTCTCAAACCCAATCCTTCCTCTCTCTAGCCCTTCAATCAATCTTTTCATTGTCTACTTGGGATTCTGGGGGATATCTTGTTTGTGATACTAGGGATATAACCAGAGTTGAGTACATGCTACATACGTGCTCTATCACTGAGCTATATCCCCAGCTTTCCAGGACATCTTAGTTCCTTACCTTCCCATAGAGGCCTCGATGAGGGCCAGAAAGGACCACCACAGCTCCTCCAGGCACCAGGCCTTGTGGCTGGTCTTCCTTACTCTTCCCTTCCTCCCCATCTGGCCTTGGTGGGCAGTAGGGACCACTGGAGGCTAAGGCCTGGGCTTCAGCTAGGGTGGCACCTAGCCCTAGTCCTTTAGGCCTCAGGGAGTTCACACGGGGCTTCACCACTCTGCAGAGAGGAACACAGGCTTTCAGATATGAAAACTGATCTTTACAGAGGCAAACTTTACATAAAGGGGATTTTCCTAAGGAATTCTTGATGGAAACAGGAGTGAAACCATACTAGAAGAGACTAACACCAGTTAGGGTGATAACATCATCCCCCCAGCCCTTTGCCTAGGTGGTTCTTGGTTCGTGACTACAGACTACAGGGGTCTTAATCACAGCCCATCTTTCCACCCCGAACCCTTGCTCCAAAACTTACTGATTGAAAGTGCGGCCAATGCCCTCACCAGGTTTCCAGCCCATGCCCCGCAACATGGCCAACCCGTAGGCCTCCACAGGGACAGCCTCATAATCAGCCTCTTCTGGTACCTACAGGGTTCAGGTAAATGAAGGTCAGGCCTTGCTGATTCTCAGCCCTCTATCAGAAGTACATCTGCTGTCACCCAGGGGTGACCCTCTACCTTTTAGCACTGAGCTAGTCAGCTCAAGGGGGAGCTCTAATTTCCTTTCGTCATGAGACTTGACTTCTCTACCTTTAGTAAATAGCTACAAAGCACGTATTCTAGGGACTGACAATAAAGCAGTGAACAAGAAGCAAAACCTTTGCCTGTGTGAAGCTACTGTTCAAGTTAAGATGCACAAATCAAATTCTGAAAACGTGATGGATCAGGTGGTAATAAATTTAAAAATATAGTTGAAGCTAAGCACGATGATGCACATCTGTAATCCTAGGACACTATGCAACTTAGTAAAACCTCATCACAAAAAAGGGCATAGGGGGGCTGGGAATGTACCTCAACATTAAGGCCCTGTGTTTAATCCTGAGTGCAGTTTAAGAAAGAGAAGAAAAAGCCAGGTGTGGTGATGTACTGCACTTGGGAGGCTGAGGCAGGTAGATCATTGGAAGTTCAAGACCAGCCTGGGCTACTAAGTGAGCTCAAGGCTAGCCTGAACAGCAGAGCAAAAAGACAAGGGGGTGGGGAGGGAGAGGGAGCGAGGGAGAGTCAAAGATAGACAGCATGAGTGCACACACCCTGCAAAAATTTAAGAAAAGCTGGGTCATTTGGTTTGAAAGACAGACTTTGGTCACCTGTCTGTACACAATTCTCATTTCACATGCTGTCAGCTAGCAGGACCATTCCTCTAGTTATTTACAATCTCACTAGACACACACCATGGTGATCTTGTCCCTGTGCTGCTTCCTGGGCTATTGCTAGCAGTACAGCAGGGCAGTAGGAATACTCAGAGTACTCTTCCCTCTCATGTGACCTGCCTAGCTTCTGACCTCTTTGACTTGAGTCTGTAGCATTTCTAGACAGGATTGCTGTTCTCTTAATTCCACTTTTGCTTCCTGGTCCATTCTGATCATGCAGCCAAGTGATCCTGTTAAAATCATTTTTTTTTTTTTTTGTCTTTTTGAGACAGGGTCTCGCTATGTAGTTCAGGCTGGCCTTGGGCTCACTTTTGTAGCCCACGCTGGTCTCTTACTCGCACTGATCCTCCTGCCTCAGCCTCCCAAGTGCTGGGATTATGGGCATGTGCCACCACGCCCGGCTACCATCCTGTTAAATCTTAAGTCACAACCCTTGACTACTCAGGGCCAACCTGATAGCTTAGCAGACTAACGTGCCTGCTCAGGCAGAGCACAGCGGCTGGGGTTTGATCACCCATGGTGCTGTGACAGCCCTGCCCCTAGGGGGTGCTGAGATAGCAAATTGAGATCGGACATGGTGATGCGCATCTGTAATCCCAGTGCTTGGGACGCTGAAAACAGGAGAATCACTATGAGTGCGATCTACATAGTGAGACGCTATAAACCATGCCCTAAATACAGAAAAAAGTAAATAAAATGAAGTAAAAGCCAAAGTATCACCATGGCACACAGCTCCTCTGCCTTCATTTACTGTCTCTCTTGCACATTCATCTGGCACCAGCCACCTTAGTGTTCTCTGTGCTCCTCAAGCATTCAGGCCCCAAACATAAGTAAATAACAAGAAAGGAGGGAAAGGAAAGACAAACCAAGAAAAACTACTTCAGGCAATGTATAACCTTATGGTCTTTGCATTTCAACTTGTTAGATACTTTGGGCATTCAAGCATGTTTTTCCACATGCTGGTTATCTAGTCATTAATGCTTCCAAATAGTAAGGGAGGGGAGAAGCGTAACAGCAGGCCTTTAGGACAGTCTTGCCCTACTGTGTTCAGGAAGGGAAGGCTGGCAGACACCAGACAGGCTGGTACAGGAGGGAGGCAAGGGGACAGCTCACTGTCTCAGCCTGGGGCGCGTTGCCTGCCCCTTCCTCGTTGGGGGTGTATCCTTTCTGGATCATAGGAATAGCAAACGTGGGGTCAACACCCGAGTTCTCTCTCTCCTCCAGAGACTTCTTGGATTCTAAGGAAGAATCGGAAGGTACAATGAGGTCGCATTCCATCCTTTCCCATTTCTTCCCATCTTCCTTCACAGGGGCAGGATAAAGCAGGAGTCACATACCCTCAATGAGCTCCTTCACAGCCTGGGACAGCACCCCATCCCCCAAAGCTTCTGTGGATTGCACAGGCATCTGGGCCAAGGGTTGTTTTCGAAAGCCATTCTGGATCAATGGGATGACCAGTTCCTTAGGGGCTTGTACAGGCTTCACACTGATGTGGACACAAAGGACAAAGTTGGGGAAGAGTAGCAAGGGCCAGTGGGCTGTGAGCCACACTGTTTCATTCAAAAACAAAAATACGTAAGAGCCAAACTGACTCTGTCTAGTGGATGATACAGTCCAACCTGCTGTCTGGATTTCTTGTTACATCTTTGACGGGGCATTCTTTGCATCACCCCTCCAGCCCTGCTTAATGTTAGTATCTTCTAGTCTTTCCCAGAGCCTCATGCACAGTCACCCACAAGTCACTACCTTCAGACTACCTAACCCAGCCCTTGGGACCGATTCTCTCCTGGAAGTACCCCCTGCTCCCTCCCTGTGAGCAAGCCAGGCCCAAAAGATTCTCCTTTACTGAGCCGACAACAGTCTCCCTCAACCTGAATCTGAAACTCCAGTATGTTCTCCATAACAGAGAGGCCCATCACTTCAGATGAGACCCTAGTCATCCTCTCCTTTTCACAGAAGACCAACAGCTCTCAAAGAATACATCCTCTTTTCTTAATCCCCATAGGTTATCAGGCCCAGTTTCCCCACTTCACCTACGAACTCTCGCCTTCTTGCCTCCATACATCTTACCAGGTTGTTTCAGACTTTTCACGTCAATGTCTCCAAGACAAATAACTCAAGAGTCCACCCTCTCGTTAGAACCCACCACACTGAACTCCAACGCGTGAAAGACTTGGTGCTTTACCTCTGCAGCTCCCTTCCTTCCACAGTCTTCAAGAAATCCTTTTCCTCTGGGGTTGACCCCTTATCGTCCCCCGCAGCCGCCAGCCGCCTCCGGACAGAGGTGCGAGTGAAGCCGAACGAAATTGGGGCTGCGAAAGGGGCAGCAGGCACCACAATCTCCTCTTCGGCGTCTGCCATTTTGCCCTCGGTACCAGGCAGCGCGCTGCCTGCTGGGAAGTTTAGTTTGTTCTCTGGGCGCGAGGAGCCCGCCGAGGAGCCAAAAAACTACCTTTCCCATGAGTGTGGAATCGTCATAGAGTGAGTGACTAGGGACCATAGGAACAAAGGTCCTTCTAAGTACTTGTCAGACCAAGCATTCTGGGAAATATAGTGCGCTAGCTCTCTCTCTCGGTCTATCTGTCTGCCTCTCCTCCTCTCTCCTTCCTCCTTGCCAGTCTGTCTCTGTCAGAGCAGTTCAGGCTGGCCGTGAACTCACTCTGTCGTCCAACCTGACGTCGAATTCACAGCGACCCTCCTGCCTCAGCCTCCCCAATGCTGAGATTACAGGCGTGCACCGCCGTGCCTGGCGATAATAGTTCTTGTTCTGTGGTACAATACTGAGAATTTTTCTGTAGCCTCCCGAGTAGCTGGGCTTACAGATGTACACTATACTCCCCGCTAGTAAATGTAGTTTTTCAGGTACTTAAGTCAAGGTGGAAGATCTATTCATTCTTCCTAGGTATTTATTTCTTCGTGTTTTGTTAGTATTTGTTGAGCACCTACTATGTACATCAGGAGGAGGATTGCTGCTATACCCTCACCCCTTGTAAACAAATTTCTTCTTCCATTTAAAAAAATTACGGAGCCGGGTGTGGTGGCGCACGCCTGTAATCCCAGCACTTGGGAGGCTGAGGAAGGAGGATCAGCGCGAGTCGAGACCAGCCTGGGCTACGAAAGTGAGCTCAAGGCCAGCCTGAGCTGTATAGCGAGACCCTGTCTCAAAAAGACAAAAAAAAAAAAAAAAAT
>PVJA010048933.1:0-13991 GCA_004027025.1 Myocastor coypus
AAAAAAAAGTAATGTGGATTTAGAAAGGTTAATGTTTAGTTGTTTGATCAATCTTATATACCTATACGTATTAATCTAAACTGATCCAATGATGAAAATATGTAATATAACCATTGTTAAATTTAAACAATAAAAGAATTGAAAAAAATAAAATAAAATAAAATAAAAAACCGAAATCTCATCAAGTAAAAAACTTACGATCATGGGGCTGGGGAAATAGCTCAATAGAATAAACGCTTGCCTTGCAAGTGTAAGGGCCTGAGTTCAATTCCCAGCTCTGCAAAATCAATCAATCAATCAATCAGAAAAAAAAAAATTACGATCATCATACGATATTATTAAGAAACCAAGACTGGGCATGAGAATTTGTCAAAAATATGTCCAATAAAGGACCATTACCCATACTATATAAAAAAGTCCTACAAATTACTAATAAAAAGATAACTCATTGAAGAAAAAAGCAGCAGCAGAGAACAAATGGCCAACAAATACATGAAAAATGTGCTTAACATCACTGGCAATCAGGGAAATGCTAGTCAAAACCCAGAAGGAGACACTACTACTTCTCACTAAAATGTCTGAAATTTAAAACCAGCAATATCAAATGTTGGCAGGTTATGAAACATACAAATGTTTTATATATCACTAGTAAAAATGACAAAATGTATAATCACCCTTAAAAAAATTAACAATTCTTTACATATAGATCTACTCTATGACTCAACAATTTCAGTCCTTTGTTTTACCCAAAAGAAACAAAAACATGTCAACAAAAACCTTTCAAAAGAATTCTATAGGGGCCCGGCGGGATGGCCCAGTGGTCTAAAGCGCCTGCTTGGGAAAGCTTGGGCGGCTTCAGGGACCGCGGTTCGATTCCCGGCACCACATGCTGCATGCCAGCCTTGCCCTCGGGGTGGGCTGAGCCAGCCATAAAAATGAGTGAATAAACAAATAAAGGTTCTGAAACAAGAAAAAAAAAAATTAAAATTAAAAAAAAAAAAAAAAAAAAAAAAAAAAAAAAAAAAAAAAAAAAAAAAAAAAAAAAAAAAAAAAAAAAAAAAAAAAAAAAAAAAAAAAAAAAAAAAAAAAAAAAAAAAAAAAAAAAAAAAAAAAAAAAAAAAAGAATTCTATAGCAGCTTTATTCCTAAAAGCCCCAAATAGAAAACCACCCAAATTTTCTATTAACTTACAGGAAATAGATTAACAAATCATAATATTCATTCAATGAAATGTGACTCATCCATAAGAGGGAATGAACTATGAACAGCCACAATTGTGTGAAAAGAACCCCGCCAGGCGTGGTGGCTCATGCCTATAATCCCAGCACTTGAGAGGCTGAGGCAGGAGGATTGGTGCAAGTTCGAGACCAGCCTGGGCTACAAAAGTGAGCTCAAGGCCAGCCTGAACTGCATAGTGAGACCCTGTCTCAAAAAGACCAAAAAAAAAAAAAAAAAAAAAAAAAAAAAAAAAAAAAAAAAAAAAAAAAAAAAAAGAGAGAAATATTTTATTGAGTAAAACCATTTGGATATAAGAGAACTGACAAGGAATCCAGGTATAGGAGGGTAAACTGTGTAATTCCATTTATACTAAGTTCTAGAAATGAAACATAAATCATAAATTGTGGTTTATGTTCAAAAAATCACAAAAAAATATAAAGGAGACCCTTGTGCTATTCTTACATTTTTTTCCTAAATTGAAAATTATGTCAAAATAAAAAGTTACAGAAAAAGAAGCATTCCACAATTGTTCATTGTTTATAGTGCTACCAACCTGCCTCCGAAAGCTCTTCTGCTTACTGTGTGAAGGAGCTTCCCTGTTCAACTATAACTCTCGCGATGTCCCAAATTAGTCTGGAGCTCTTCCTCTTCACACCTATTCACTAAGTTTAGTCCTTCAAAACTTTAACATTTATTCCTTTGGATGAAAGTACCTTCAATGTACAGTTGTCTTTGCTTTTTCTAAATCCCTACTACAAATACTTTAACATTTCATTATATTTAATGGTTCTTGCACATTAGATGTTTCCTTTAAAAAAAAAAAAAAAGCTACAATATTTAGAAGTAAAGGTCTTTATGGCAATATTAATGTTATTACTAATAACATTTTTCACTTCTCAGCTATGATCTTCTCAGCTCCTTCTTAGCAAAGATCATTTCTGGCTTATAAAAAGCAACATAGAAAAGATGGGAAGTAAAGAATATGAGAAGAGATTGATGGATTAATGGATTTTCCTAAAGCAAACAGTGAAAAAAGGGGAAAAGTTAAAGGAGATTAGAACTGACTGAGGGAGGAATAACCAGGAAAGATTAAAGAGATGAGCCTAAGACAAACTGAGAACAGACACTATGTTGCCATCTAAGAGAATAATTCAGTAACACATAACTATACAGAATGGACAACAGTACACATATCTCATGTGTATGTGTATGTCTTAAATAAAAAGATAGGGAAACCTAAACTCTAAACCTTACCACAAAGCATTAATCAGTATTGATTAGGCCACACAGGAACTTGACTCTACAAGGGAATAATTGGCATAACCATTAGGTTCTAAATGATTAAACAGAATTGGCACTAATTCTTAAGCAGAGAAAATCTTTAGTATTCCTCTAATTTTTTTGTTATGCATCTTATGTAACTCTCCCCAAGGCTGATTTTTTCTCAGATAATTATTTCAAGATAGAATTGTCATTTTCCAAATCCCTAAACAGACAAATTCAGTTATAAATAAAGAAATGTTAAAAAAAAGAGGTAAGTTCTGTGGACTTAAATATGAGCATACTCTCTTTTAGTTCCTTTTATTATAGGTTACAAAAGTTAAATGAGGGGAGCTAAATTTGCTGAATTTTACAAAAAGGAATTTTCAGATCTTTCAAATAGTTTCTCTCCCCAGTTCAGGTTTCCATGTTTTGTGGATATGACAATGTCAATAAAATTTCTTAAGATAGAGTTCTAAGTCATGGAATCTCCACATCTTTCCTATTAACTAGAATCTACCATAAACTGGTAGTATTATTACTGATATTGGTGACACTTAATTGGCTTGAGTTAAAGGAGAATAAACTATGTTTTTAGATTCTCTAAAAACTCACTCATTAATTCAATAAAGCTTGAAAGAATGTTTTTCATTACTGTAGTTAAGGGTTTAAAAAAGTATTTTCACAATACTCAGTTCTATTGTTTTTCAGAGCTCTGGACCAACTTAATATCAAGCCATTTGAGTATCACTCATTTTTCTGAACTACTCCTTTCACCACGCTAAAAGAAAAAAGCATAGAAATATTTGTTTCAGGCTATCTTACTTCTCCTGTAAAATGTATTCCAACATTTCTTCAAACGACACACCTGTACAGGCTATGTGCTTCAGATGGAAGATGCTAGGCCCAAATATTAAACATCCTATTCACCTGGCTACATGACTGTTATAGTTACTTTTGTCATTGCTGAGACAAAATACCCAATACCAAAGTTAAAGGGAAAGATTTATTTAGCTCAGTTTATAGAGGGTTCAATCCATAATTGGTTGGTTTTAAGGCAGCATGACACAGGGGAGGGGCAGGCATTTGTGGCAGTAGGAAAAAGCAAAAGCAATAAAAGAGTGCAAAATAAGCCTCTTTCTAATCCTTATATTGTACCCAATCTACTGGGCTTAGGACAGTGCCAGTCCAATCAGTGGATTGATCCAGCAATCAGACATCCTTAAACCTAGCACCTTTAATCCCAGCACTGAATCATGAAATAATCACAAACTCTAGATTCAGCCACCTCCAAAAAGTATCCCCCTACAAGTGCATGAGTCTTTGAGGACATATCCACACACAGAGCATATTAATGACTCATTCAGGGATAAGTTAATGACCCAGCTAGAATAAAGGAAATGCAACGAGTCAGGAGAGATGGGGAGATCTTTGAAAAGGGAACCATTAAAAGGGAACAAGGGTTCTAGTACTGGAAAGAGCTAGGAGGAAAGCTAGCCAAGAATAAAGTAGGCCAAGAAGAATCATGATGGGAGAGAAAAAAGAGACGGGCTACTTAGACAAATCCAGTCCTATGACAGGCACTGAAAAAGCCCCTCCATCAAACTGTACTTGAAAGAAAACCTATTGCTCAGTTTTTCAATAACATAAACCTTTTTTGTGTAAATCAGTTTGAGTTAGGCTGGGTTTCTATAGCTTTTAATTTTTAAAAAAGTTGTCTGATATAGAAGTGGAGAGTTTTTTTTTTCTTTTAAAGTAATTTTTGACACAGACAGCATGGATATATTTTTAAGTAAAAGGGGAGTTGAAGGAAAAACAGATTCAAACGATGAGACAGATAAGAGACAAATGGCTAAATAAAGGTCCCAGAGCAGGCAGGAGCAGATATATTTAGGAATAGAAATTGAAAAACTTATTTTTGAGAGAAGTGGAACATTTTTTTCTCCAAAATAGAAAAAGAAAGAATACAAAATGCTTGTGAAGGCCAGTCATGGTGGTACATGCCTATAATCCTAGCACTCAGGAGGGGAGGGGCCTCAGGAGATAGCTCTGTAGAATATACACTTGCCTGGCAAACACAAGGACCTGAGTTCAACCCCTGCTTACACACACACACACACACACACACACACACACACACACACACATACACACACACAAAATCCTAGCACTCAGGAGGCTGAGGTAAAAGGATTGCAATAAGTTTAAGGCCAGCTTGGGCTGCAAAGTGAGTTCAAAGCCAGCCTGAGCTGCATAGCAAAACCCTATCTCAAAAAGAACCAGTCTCCCCGCAAAAAAAGCTTGTGATACATGAAGACGTGATGGCAGAAGCAGATCAGGAAGTACAACAGTGTGAGAACTTCTCAGCATACTCAGAAAAGAATAAGGAATACTGGAGAAGATACTATGATGGTATTTTTCAAAACTTTTATACAAAATATAAAGGGAATGAACAAGAGTGGATTAAAAAATATGAGTAATGAAAAGGGATAAGGTGAAGTCTCTGACAATCCCAATGCACATGACTTTACAATTCCTCCTCAGAAACAGCTAAGCATGCAAAGCTCAAACAACAGTAAGGTGGCCCTGTATTATAGATCAATAGAAGGAAGGCACAGAGAAGCACGACAAGGCCTCTGTAGCACCACAGACTATGAGAGGACGAGGGGGGCTGGGGAGATAGCTCAGTAGAATAAGGATCTCATCCAGGGTGGATATCCAGAAATAACAAAGCCAAAAAAAGGAACAAAGAATCAAAAGAATAAGAAGAAACCAAAACAACTCATAAAGAAGACACATAGCATCATAGATATTAACAAGTTCAGGATACAAGAAGAGGCTCAAATTCTGGAGATCAAAAGTCCTAACCCCAACTAAATTCACATCTGGAGAAAACAGAAATTCTGTGATGTATGTTTCTTATTATACTTACCTTTCCCAAATTACTTGTTTTAAGAGATTCTATTTGCACAACTGCCTTATGTATTTTACTAAACATCTACTTACAAACATCAATATCTTACTCAGTTTTCTGAAAAAAATTAAAGAATTTACATCTTTCCTTTCAAATATTTAGAAGAATTTAAATCACCAGAGGGGTAAAACAAATCAAAATCTGAAGTTAAATCTCAAACAGAAGCCAGAGTTAAAGGATGCAAGAGAATTCAAAAGGTACTACCAAAAGCTTATGAAGGTCAGGCATGAGGCTCCTCCTCTCTTTGCAAGCTGTGCTGTGGGTAGAGCCACGTCAGGTCCTCTCTTGGTGAAAGGCTCTGATATTACCATCCTGACATCATTAGTAGTCTCATAACACAGATCCCCATCTTATTTTTGCCTTGTCCTGCTCAGGGATAAAGCATCACTGTGTCCTGACAACCTCTGACAGGATATATATGAGGATTGGGGTTCTCACATAGTGGCAACAGTTTATTTTCATATGCACACAAAATGAGGAAAACGTACTAAAAACTACTAATGAAGATGCTATAATGAATTATCTGTTCTCATTTTTCTAAGAAATCACTATCTAGAAAGGATAATACTAAGTCTTATCTGTTATGATAAATGATGAGAGTACAACCTGACCTAGAAAGACAAAAAGCAATTAATATGAGGAACAGAACTGGGAAAAAAGTCATCTATACTTAGAATCCCAACAACAGAAAGAAGGTAACATGATTTTACATATATATATATATATATATATATATATATATATATATATATAACCTGAAACAAATAAAAGCTTTAAAGAAGAAGGATTTTCTAACAAAAGGTCAGCCGCTGAAGAGTTGAATGAGCCCATTTTTGCCACACACTCAAAAAACCTTTTAAAATTTCCCTCAGCATTTTCTATGAAAAGTTACAGAATCCCTGAATATCTACTCCTTAGTGTTCAGTGGAAGGCATATACCAGCTCCTATGTAGGTTTAGGTCAAATCCAGTAAATAAAAAATGGAAAAATTATCCACAAAAATTTAATCACAATAGCCCTAAGTGAAGAAAGGATCTACATATTTTCATATAAAATATAACCTCAAAATGAATAAAAATAATCAAGTAACTGATAAAAATTCATCAGTAGGACATTTTATATTGGGGTGGAAAAAATACATTTTCATAATGAAATAAGCAAACTTTAAAACATCGCCTTGTCTGTCAGAAAAAAAAAAAAAAAAAACATGATGTTCTGATTCTGCACAGAGAGGAACAAACCTCAGAAGACAGAGTATGGGACTCTGTAGGCTGTGTATAATTTTCATGCTAACAGAAAAGGAAGCGTAAGTTTAAATAAGAGATATATTTAAAATGAAGGAAATACAGATGAATATTCACTTGATTTTAGAGGTCTTTCTATACATAAAAATTTTAGAAAAAAACAACATAAAAGAACCACTTATATACAATCAAGTCTTTGTGAGTGCCAAAATAATATACATGAAATTCAATCAGGCAAGAAACAAAATGGAGAAATTCTTGCAAAAAATATTTAAAAATTATATAAATCTAGTGTTTAAAACAGTGAAATCAATCAAATACAAACAAATGAATATTCAGTTAGGAGAAAAATATAAAAATAGATAACATAGTCCAAATGTATGTAAAATATGCTTTATTGTATCATTTTCATTCTTACAATGCCTTAAAGAGTAAGTTTTAATGTTCCTGTCATTCTGCAAGCAAGAGTGCTATGAAAATCAAGATCACACAACTAGTAATAAATGGTAATGAAGTTGGATGGTAAGAAATTACACCTTAGCCTGCAATATGTTCTCCATAGTAGCAGCTATAAAACTCTATCATAGCTAATAACCTTATTAACACTCAAAGACATGCAAATTTAAAACTAGCAGGTATCATTTTCACCTCTCAAATCATCAGATATTTTTCCAAATACTGTTTATAATAGTACTATAATCACTACACTTTGCAGACTGGGTCCAATATTGTAATGTTTTCCTTAGCTCCTACAGTTGTAGGACCAGAGGTATGTGCTCTAACATGGCTCAAAAATCAAATATTCTAACACTATTTAGTGACGCTGAGCAACGCTCACAATATAACATTAACAAAGAAAAGGAACAGGATTTTGTTCCCATAAAATGGTCTATCAGGGGCCGAGGAAATAGCTCAGTAGAATAAGTGCTTGCCTTGCAAGCTAAGGGCCTGAGTTCAATTCCCAGTCCTGCAAAAGAATAAATAAATAAATAAAATGGTCTATAAATAGTTACATATCGAGAATGAGAACGAACCAAACTATGGATGATAGTCATCTCTGAGTAATTTTTATTTGCTTCTTAAGGAACTTGTATATATCTTGAATTTTTAAATCTTATAAGATAAAATATTAATTTAAAAAGTTTTTTATGCTAACTCAATTAAAAAGTCAAATTGTTCTGGTCTTCAGTTTAGTATTAGCCTGCAAGTCACCATTCCGTCCTAATAAATAAAAAGTTAAAAAAAAATAGAACTGAAAAAATGAACAACACATTTCTAAATGACATGCAAGTCAAAAATGAATCTCAAGTCAATTTTTAAAAGTATTTGTATTTATTTATTTTGAATTTTTTGTATATTTAGTACAGGGTCTACAGAGTCTCACTATGTAGCTTGGACTCATAGTGATCCTTCCTGTTTTTCAGCCTCCCCAAGGCTGGGATTACAGGTGCCCACCCCCATGCCCAGTCTTAATTATTCTCTCAACACACCCTGGGGTTGAGGCCCCCACGGTAGGCTGGGATCGAACACCCAGCCCCTGTGTTTGCCTAAGCAGGCGCTTCAATCTGCTGAACTATCTGGCTGGCCCTTAAAATATTTTCAACTAAGCAGCAATGAAACAACTTACTGAAATTTGTGGGATTCAATGAAAAAAGGCTTAGATGGAAATTTGTAATACTGAATGCATGTAATAAAGAACAACAATCTGCAATCAATCTAAGCTTCTGAACCCTAGAAAATTGGAAAAAGAAGAGCAAATTATATCCAAATTTAGCAAAAAAAAATATACATAATAAAATTAGAAAACACTCCACGGCACAAGTGTCTGTCTGGTAACTGCAAGGTCACAAGTTCAAATCCCGGTCCCGCAAAACAAAAAAATGAAATAAAATAAAATAAAATTAGAAAACAGTGAAAACAATAGAGAAATCAATGACACTGGTTTTTTGTAAAGATAAACCCATATACATGTAGGTAGTCCAAAAAATAAATAAATAAATAATAGAGAATTACAAATTACTAATACAAGAAATGAAAAACAAGATCATCAGTAAAATGCCTTGGACATTAAAGGGACAGTGAAAAAGTATCATGAATAAATTTCACAACCTAGAAAGAAAAACCAGGGTGAGAAAAAGAAAATGAAAAGGGAAGAGGAAAACGTATACACACACACACACACACACACACACACACACACACACACACACAAACATATACATGTGCACTACCATGCCGGATAATTTAAAGATAAGAATATACAATGTAAGCCAGGCATGGCACATGCTTGCATGCCTGTAATTTCAGTACTTGGAAAATTGAGACAAGAGAATTGGTGCAATCTCCAAGACCAGCGTAGGCTACAAAAGTAATCTCAAGGCCAGCCTGAACTGCATAGCAACACCCTGTTTCAAAGAGACAAAAAAAAAAAAAAAAGCATTAACTATTGTTACTCCACTACTATCTTGTTTTGAAATTTTGTGGGGTTTTTTTTCTCTTTTAAATAAAATTTTAAATTCTCCAGGGAATGGTACAAAGGTGCTCAGAACTCTGGGTAACTAACTCAGCTACAGGAATCCAGGTACCCAGCCCATTACCCTGAACTGAGGGTTCAACTGTTGCAGAAATGCTCAGGACCTTGAGACCTTGCAGCCCAGGATAGCCAGAGGAATCTAGGTCCCTGGCCCATCATAAAGAACATCCTAAAGAACACTCTTCCTAGAAGGGCCTTGATACATCTACTTGTCAAAATTTCACAAAGATTGTCACAGAAATAATATTTCTTTCTTTTTTTTTTTTTTTTTTTTTCCTTGTTTCAGAACCTTTTTCTATTCATTCATTTTTATGGCCAGCTCAGCCCGCTCCGAGGACAGGGCTGGCACAGCATGTGGTGCCGGGGATCGAACCAAGGTCCCTGAAGCCACCCAAGCTTCCCAAGCAGGTGCTTTAGACCACTGAGCCATCCCGCCAGGCCCCAGAAATAATATTTCTTGCTGAAATAGAAAATGACCAAACGAGCAAAACTTAGTCTCAGGCCCCCATCCCACCTAGAACGGGTCTAGGGGACATCAGCATAGAAGAAATTGGAAGTCGCACACCTAAAATCTCTGAAATGGCTACAACTGAAGTAAATAAACAACTCCACATGGGTGTACAGGAAATCAGATCAGAAATAATATCTCAGGTAAAAACAGGAATGGTAACCATAATGAAGAGTTGCTGAGCATATCTAAAGAAGATATTGATTAAAAACAATAGAGCAGCATAGAAAAATGTTGGTAACCTTAAATAAATATAGACAAGAAATACAATACATGAAACAGATTCAAAGATAATCAGGATATTAAAAATTTCATAAAAAGCTGGCAAAAACGTTTGAATGAAATTGAAGATAGACATTCAGACCTTCAAGTCATACTTGCAGCTATCGATCTTGAAAGGAAATATCTCTTAAAAATAGTAAGAAACCAGGAAATAAAAATTCAACAAGATAACACAAAAAAAGAACAACCTAAGACTGTCAGGTGTATATGAAAAAGAAATAGTAAATACAAATGACATTAAAAGACTATTTGCAGAATAGTAAAAACTTTCCAAGCATGAGGAAAGAAATCTGACATACAGTAAGGCATATAGAACTCCAATTAAAATCAATCAAAATAAATCTGTACCCACACATAAAAGAATCAATATTCCAGAAAGTATAGGTATTGATTTTTGTAAAGAAATCAATTAATAAGAAATGCCAGAGAGGATGTGGGGTAAAAGGGACCTTTTTCGCTGTTGATGAGATAGTGTAGACTGGTAAAAGATCTATGGAAATCAGTATGGAGATTTCCTCAAAAAACTAGGATTAGAAGTCCCATTCAACCCAACTATTCCCCTCTGGGTATTTTTCCAGAAGACCTGAAAACATACCATGTGAATCCATGTTCATAACAGTACAATTTGCCATAGCTAAATTTTGGAAATAATCCAAATGCCCACCAGTGAGGAATGGATAAAAAGGATATAATTTTTTATTCAATGGAGTATTACTAGGCTACAAAGAAAGACAAATCCAGGGCTTTTATAGGTAAATGGATGCAACTAAAGGCTATATGCATAGGTGAAATAAATCAGACCCACATGTGTAAACATTACACTGTCTCCCTAGTGTGAGAACATGAAAGCATATATAAAATATGCAAAGTACAATAGATATAACAAAAGGGAAAGAAACTGAGCAAAAGGAATAAATAATTGGGATGAGGGAAAGGAGAAAAGAAAGGAAAAAAAGGAAAGGAACAAATCATATAAGTGTATGCACAGGATAGCCAAGATGATTATACTAATTTCTATGTTTTTTGAAGGTAGTACTTAATGCTTAAAATTTTGACATAGATAGATAGATAGATAAATAGATAGATAGATAGATAGATAGATAGATAGATAGAGATTTTTTTTAATGACCAGTTCAGCCTATGCTGGAGTGTTGGATGACAACATGTGGTGCCAGGGATCAAACTACAGTCCCTGCAGTTGAATAAGCTTTCCTAAGCAGGTACTTTAGGCCACTGAACCATCTCCCCAGCCCCATATTTAATATATTTATATCTAATAATCTGAGTAATTACACTGAAGACAACAATGTACAATATAACAAAACCACTGCTCAATACCTATCACTTTTGTTTTTATTTTGTTTTGAATTTGTATACTGTTTCTAATGTCTTATCTATTATTTTTCTATTCTTTTTAAAATAAAATTAAAAACTTCCAAAAAATTTCACAATATAGATGAAATGGATCAATTCCTTGAAAGACATAATCTGATACATTTACAAAGGAATGGACAATGTGAACATGTGTATATCCATTAAATAAATTTAACTAATATTTTTAGCAACCCTCAGAAACAGAAAACACCAGATACTCTGAGTCTACTCGTAATGCTAAAGTTCTAAACATTTGAGAAAAAAACTACTACACCAACTCTATAATCTCAAGATAAAAGCAAAGGAAATACTTTCTAACTCATTATATAAAGTTGGATTTACCCTAATTTTCAAACTAATGCTATTACATGAAAAGTGTAGAGCAGTATTTCCTGTGACCACAGGTGTAAAAATCCTAAATATGGGCCAAAGACGTAGCTCAGCTCCGTAAGCACCTGCCTGGCATGTGCACAATCCTGAGTTTGATTCTCTGTACAAAAAAAAAAAAAAAATCAAACAGACAAATAAAAAAACTAAACAAAATATTAAAAAACAAATTAAATAATACAAAAATAGTACTATACATTATAACCAAGAGAAATTTATCACAAGTATGCAAAGTTGATTCAGTGCTTAAAAACCAATTATTATAATCCATCACATCAATATGTTAAACAAGAAATCATAACATCATTCTGACAGGTACAGAAAAATATTTGACAAATTCAAACCCTATTCATAAATAAAAATTCTCAAATTAGGGACAGAGGAGCACTGTCTCACTTTAAATATCTTGCATTTTCTCACTGGATAATATCTACAAAAGATCTGTAGTTACCATCAAACTTTATAGTGAAAACCTCAAAGTTTTCTCACTAAAATGAGGAACAAATAAGAAAAATTTTCACTGATGACATGGAACACTCTATAGAAGTACATGGTGAATCAAGGGCAGACTGCACTACAAAGTGAGACCTTGTCTCAAAAATGACAAAAAAAATTAATCCACATATTTTTAAAGTCAAAAGAAAAAGTATATTTTGTTATGTTATGTGATTTCCCACTGCTTATTCACTATGACTATTTCTCTTAATACTGATAAAAATACTATAATATACTATATTATATAAAACACCTTTCCTTCAGCTTCTGAAATTGGCAATAATTAGCTTGATACTAAGATCAAATAAATATACATGCCTTTATACTTTGCATTGCTGATCAGGCCCTTTGGCAAGCTCTATTTACACTTCAAAGACACAACTGAACTATTTCCTATCTTCTCCTCACTAGGTTGTACAGTAATTTTATCAAAATGTTAATGGGCAGTTCTGAAGAAAAGAAATAGCAGAGCAGACCTGAGTCTGTCTTTTCTTCAGAAAGCTTATTTGCAAGGCTGGACCTCAGATGTCTGAGAGCTCACTGTGCAGGAGTTCCCACCACAAAGCGGGCTTACTGCAACCAAAGCATTTGCAGTGTGGCTTATGCCAGATATACCTCTTCCTTCTGGGAGTCTGAAACTGAGACAGCACTAAGTAGCTTATAGGATCATCCTCCAACAAAAAGCCTGAGCACTGAGTCTCCAGAGAGCTCTAATTAAAGCTGTCCCATGGCACACAGCATTTCACATGGTCACAACCTACTTGCAGAGGAACTAGGCACATTTTACATGACTCCAGAAGGAAGGGATCCTGGTGAAGCAAGCACTGGTGCCCTCTGTACTTCCTTCATTTTTGTTTTGTTTTGTTTTGCTTTGTTTTGTTTTGTTTTGTTTGCAGGACCAGGGTTCGAACTCATGCCCTTGCACTTGCCAGCCAGGCACTGTGTCATGGAGCTATCCCCCCAGCCCCTGTACTTCCTTTGTGCACCTTCACTCTTTGCTGATTGCACTGTGTCCTTTTGTCATAATAAATCATAACTATTAAGGCTGAGGATATAGTTCAGTAGCATAGCACTGGCCTGGCAAGTGTGAGGTCCTGAGTTCAAGTCCTAGTTCTAAAAAAAGCCTTAACTATTAACACATATACATTCTAAGTCCTGGGAGTCTTCCTAGTGAATCACTGAACTCAGTGCAGGTTTAGAGACCCAGTGTCAATAGTCAATTTAAATTTCTAAAGTTTTCATTTAAAATTTTTCACCCTTTTTCTTCACTGTTGATCCCTTCCTTATCCTTGACCTTATAAACTCAATTCAGGTAGCCCAGTATTTCCTCAGGAAGCAGGCAGCAAATATGGACAGCTTTAGTGAGCATAAATTTTTCTTTGCAAAGAGATTATATGGATCATTTCGAAACCTCTCAAAATAGTCATGACTTGTCAAAGTAGCAGAATATATAGAGATACAAAAACGAGAGCCCAAACCCCACCGCTGGGAGAGCCCAAACCCCACCGCTGGGAGCTGAGCCTGCGCACCCGCCGAGGGTAAGCCCCTGCGCCCCTCTACCCGCCTCTGCGTTCCCGCGACTAACTTCCTGTCCCAGCCCAGCCCAAACCCCACCGCTGGGAGCTGAGCCCAAGCGCCGGCTGGGTCAGGATCCTTGGCCTGCCTTCCCTTTCCCCGCCCCGCCCCCCGCTTTCTTTTTTTTTTTTTTTTTAACCCC
>PVJA010048934.1:0-13972 GCA_004027025.1 Myocastor coypus
CCTGGCAACACTTTATATTTCTACAATGGAATATTATACGGCCAGGGAAAGGGACAAGGCGCTGATACCACTAAATACAATGTGGATAGACTTGAAAATTTTCAACTCGAGTGAAAGATATAAGGTATATAATCTTCATACTGTATGATTCCATTTATATGAAATACCCAGGATAGGAATATCCATTTAGACAGAAAGTCTATTAGTAGCTATGAGGGGCTGGGAAGAGATGGATGTGTAGGAGGGGTGACTTCTAATGAAGATAGGGTCTCCTCTAGAGGTAATGAAACTACTTTGAAACTAGAAAGTGGGCCGGCCAGATGGCTCAGTGGACTAAAGCCCCTGCTTGGGTAGAGTGCATCGGCCAGGGTGTTCGACCCCCAGCATGCCATGCTGATCCCGCCCTTGGGGTGCGCTGAGATGTTGATTGACACTGGGTGAAGTGGCGCTCACCTGTAATCCAGCTCTCGGAGGCTGAAAACAGCAGGATCCCAGTGAGTCCAATCTATGTAGTGAGACTCTGTAGACCTGTATTAAAATACATCTTTAAAAAACTAGTAAGTAATGATAGTTACACAGCACTGCATGCACTAAATACCACAGAATCACACATTTTTTTTTTTAGAACTTTTTTTTGTTTGTTTATTTATTTTATTTTTATGGCCAGCTTAGCCTGCCTTCAGGGCAGGGCTGGCGCAGCATGTGGTGCCGGGGATCGAACCGCGGTCCCTGCAGCCACCCAAGCTTTCCTAAGCAGGCGCTTTAGACCACTGAGCCATTCTGCTGGGCCAAGAATCACACATTTTAAATGGTGAATTTTATGCTATGTGAATTTCATCTCCGTTTTTAAAAAACACCTTCCACAGAAGAGAGGGAAGCAAAGTGAGACGGGCCTGGAGATTCCCTGTGGTCAATATTGTCTGCCGCTGCTGTATTTGTCCATGTTTGGAGGTTTCTATTTTAAAATAATGGGAAGGTCAGGCAACAGGAAGGATGAAGGCCCATCAGATGGACTGGGATGGCCTCTCTGTGAAGTCCAGACCCTGATTCAGCAGCTTAGAGAATCAATTCAAAAGCTAAGATCACTTTTGTTTACCTTTCCCTTCCCTTTCTGCCCCTATAGAAGTAGCCATGATATTTTGTAAATGAAGCTATGTGCTCATAAAACTTTATTTATAAAAACAAGTTCCCAGTTAAGCCATCCATCAAAGTTAGCTCATGATCTGTGGGCTATACAGACATTTATCCTTGGCTCCATCTCCAGTGCTCTCATAAGTGCCAGGCTGCGTGACCCTCATCAAGTCCCTGAAGCCCATGCCCTTTCCTATTTAAAACTAGGATAATAAAATGTAAAATAAGATATGGCTGTTGAGGTGTATCATGAAGTCCACACTGCTCTGCAACATAAGATGTTATTATCATTGTACAGGGAACCATAAGTCTGTGCAACTCGCATTGAATTTTTCTAATTTTAAATCACATGACTTGTATGAGTCACTTCATGAGGGACATAAATAGCCATCCTAGTTTCCTTAAAAGTCCTTTGAAAATGTCAGAAAGTCCCGCTTTTTCTTTTGCTGGAATGAGACCATCCTGAGTCAGCCATCTTTTGAACCCTCGTGGTGTTCATAAGTGTTTGTTACCATGAAAAGACTGAATAACTGGCCCGTGACTCATGGCTTCCTGTTGCATATGTCTGTGTGCCCCCCTGTGGGCGGCGGCACTGCAGGTCCTCTGCTGTGAACTCCGGCCGCACGACTTGGCTGAGGGCAGAAATGGCAGCCAGCAGATATAAAGCCAGATCCTCAGAAACGGGAGATTCCCACCTGCCCTCTCCACCTGTGCCCTCGCTGTGAGGACGGGGGGCCTGGAGGGGAGGCAGCAGCTTCGTCTCCTGGCTGGGCCCCATGCGATCGCCTGCCCCCACTGACCTGCAGGCGCATGGCAGCAAGTGAGGCTGCCTTAAGCCACTGTGCTTAGAAGAGCTTTCAGGGCAGCAGGGACAGCACACTTGAGGTGTCACCTTGCTGGGCTCCGAGATGTGGGGAGGGCTGGCAACACGTGCTGTGTGGCTGTCCATAGAGGTGTTTCCATGGGAGATGCTGGTCTCAGAATGTCACACTTCGAAGTCTCCATCTGGAGAACTCAGAGACTGTGTAAGAACTCACTCACTGCGAATCCCAGCTTTACATAGCAAGAGATTCCTTGATTCATAGGCAGCCAAAGACCAGACCCATCACATACACATGGCATATTGGTTTCTGCTATTACCATCACCACCACCATCACCACCAAGAGCACCAGCATCACCACTATTACCACCACCACCACCATCACCACCAGCCTCACTACCACCACCACCATTACCACCACCACCACCACCACCACCATCACCACCAGCACCACCACCACCATCACCACCATACCACCACTACCACCAGCACCACACCAGCATCACCATAACATCTTGGGACAGTGCAGAGCATAGGACACAGCTAACCCCTAGGGCTGGGTGGCTTGCCCTGGCATCTTTGCATCCTCCTTCAAATCTCTTTGGGACTTTTCAGGGTCTACCTAATGGCTCCGTGCCTCGCCTCGTCCTCTGCAAGATGTGCAGGATGGCATCCCCTTCTCCATCACAGGATGCAGGTGACACACACAAAGTGCCTGCCTGACAGCCACACGTGCCCCAGAAGTCGTTGCTGCTGCTGCTCCTCCTCCTCCTCCTGTTCACTGGGACCATGATGACATGGAGCGTGCTCACCCATGGTGACGCAAGGTGTCGAATAAACAGCAGCAGCAAAGGCTGGGCCAGCTGCCTGCTGCAGCAGGTGCTGCAGCAACAGCGGCTATCATCTCCCAAATCTGAGTGGGAAGAGAAGAGGAGAAGTTGCTAGAGTCTGCGCACGCAGGCAGGCAAAATGCTCGGCCACTGAAGGGCAGGAAGCAGAGGAGATAATCTTCCATCTGTGTGCTCATGCTCACAGCAGCACAACTCAGTGGAGCTAAGGGTTGCTGGCAGTGCATACGCCCATCAGCGGAGGAACAGATAAAGAAAATGTGGCACGGGTGCGCAACGGAGTACTACTCAGCCATAAAGATTAACTCAGCCTGCTTGCAGGAGTATCGGTGTGCCTTGAGACCATAATGTTGAGTGAAATAAATCACATGCATAAATAAATCATGAAATAGCTCATAATTTCTCTTACAGGAGAGCCTCAAATATAAATCATTCCAAGAGCAAAATGAAAGATAGACAACAGGAAACAGGGGGATCGACGTTGTAGAGAATAGAAGAAGGTGGGGGTGGGGGAGCCAGGAGGGGAGGAGAGGGAAGTAAAGATAATCAAGAGGTGATCCATCTATGTACCATCTGCGCAAGAGGAGTGCAATTTGTATATTGTAAATATACGATGGAAAAGGAAATCGTTTTTTAAAAAATAAAAAAGGAAAAGCAAAATTCTGCACCTCCAGAGTATTTTTGTTTCAACAGCCTACTTCATTGGGGGAGGGGAGTTCCCCTCGCTACTACCAAAGGAGATAGGAAAAAAAACAAGGAAAATGGATGCTCCAGGGAACTTCCACCCCAAAATAAATCTCAAGGACAATTCCGCTACACACGTACGCACAGCCCTGGTGACATTCGCTGTTCAGCCGGCCACCAGGACAGAAGGGACCTCACTCCACAGTCTGCTCCTCCCAGCCTAAAGCTGGCCACCAGCCGAATCTCTAATCCCTCCTTGGCCACAGAGGCGTGGCCTCTGTCTGTGGGAGGGATGCAAAGCCGGCCAGGAGATAGGACACGCAGCCGCAGCCGAGGCACGGTGAGCATCTTCTCCATTTGCCCAGGCAAGAAAAGTGCTGCTTGTATCTTCAAGGCAAAGTCCAGTTACCTGGTGATGGAGAGGAAAGGGCAGCTAGGACAGGAAAGCAAGAAACAGGAAGTGGAGTACAGCAGGGGCGGGGCAGGGGGCCACCTTCGCTCAGCTCTCGGAGGGCCTGGCTTCCATCCCAGCAGGGCCTTCCTGCTTACCAGGGTGAACTGACCGTCTAAAGTTGAGAGAGGCTGCAATCCCAGCACTAGGAAAACGAGGGAGTAACAGCACCCTGACTGGTCCCTTCACAGCTCACTGGGGAAGAAGGGTCGGCCTCCAGCCTCTGTCCTTGGCCTGTCTATAGTGATGGTGTGATGGGGAGGGGGGTGCGCGCACGCGTGTGTGCAAGCCTGACCCAAATTTCCTCTTATTTTCCCTTTCATTTTCAGTGCTGAGGATGGAAGCCAGGGTCTTGCGCATGGCAGGCCAGACCTCTACCACTGAGGTGCAGCTCAGCCCCGATTTTCTTTCTCAGGACACCAATCCTTTTGTGCCAGGGTCTGCAGTGGGTGGGATGGCTGTGTTCTCCCAGAATTCCTGCAATCAGGGCCGGCCAAATAGCTTAGCCGGTTAAGTGCCTGCCTAAACCTAACCCTAAACAGGTGGGGTGCACTGAGACAACAATTGAGACTGGGCGTGGCAGCATGCCTATAACCCCAGCTCTTGGGAGGCTGAAAACAGGAGGGTCACTATAAATCTGATCTAGGTAGCGAAACACTGTAGACCTTGTAGACCCTGTGCTAAAATGCAAAGAAAAAAAAATTCCTGCATTTACACCTAAGACACAATATGACCAGCATCAAAGCCATAGCTGAAGAAGGTGATGAAACCGGGAAGGCCACGACCTCATGATGGGATTCCCTGACACAGGCAGCGGGAAACTTCTGCCTCGTGAAGGGGTCATCTTGGAAGCAGGGGCAGAGACTTTGACCAGACACTGAATCTTCCAGGACCTTCATCTCGAAGCTCCCAGGCTTCAGAACTGTAAGAAGTAAACTGCTGTCTTTTATAAATTACTCAGTCTTGCCAGATGTGGCAGCACATACCTGTCATACCTGTCATCCCAGCACTCGGGGAGGCTGAGGCAGAAAGATCACAAGTTCAAACCCCGCCTGGGCAACTTTGTGACTTAGATACTTTCATAAGACTTAAAAAAAAAAAAAAGGCCACAGGTTCTAGTGCCACAAAAAATAAAAATCCCCCCTATTTCTGCTATTTTATATCAGCCTGAATAGCCTAAGAGGAGGCTCACCCTAGTGACCTCGTTTTAACTAATTATACATGGAAAGACCCCCCAATTCCAAATAAGATCATAGCCCAGGGGAGAGGACTTCAGCATATTAACTTTCAGGAACATAATTCAGCCCATAAAGATTACTTACCTAGGTCTCAGTTTCATCTCTATAAAATAGGCTTGTCATGAGTGGGTGACTAGTCTTGATGAAGTGCTAGCAAATAAGGAAGTGTTTTATACAGTGTCTCAAAAAACGTGAGGCAGGGGCTGGGCTGTGGCCCAGCGGTGGGCGCTGGCCTAGATCCACAAGGTGCTGGGCTCCATCGCCAGCACCGCAAGAAGAGCTGGGCGAGCAAACCTTGGCTGAACACTCCAGAGTGCATATGGAGTCTAGAGCGAACTTGAACTTCCCCAGAAGGCCTCCAGGTGGCGCTGTGGGGAGGAAGTGGAGTTCCAAGGGGCAGGGCCTCCGGGGAGACTGCAGGTCCTCTGAGGACTTCTGCCCCTCAAGGGGACAGGAGGCTGCCACTGCTTGCGGGTCATGGGTGGCCAGTTTTCCAGCCCCACTCACTCCTGCCTTGAAACGCAACCTTCTTGCTGGGTCCCGAGATAATGGGACCATTCAATCCTGAACTAAAATATTCCAAACTATAAGCCAAAATAACCTTTTTCTCTTTATAGTTAATCACTTCGGTATTTTGTTACAGTGACAGGAGAAGAAAGCACCGAACACAAAGAAAAATCCACCTTTAAAGGACCCCAGGGTAATTAAGTGATTAATCTACTTTCTGTGTCTATAGCAAAATAAGACTTGGAAAAATTGTATATATAAAACAGGCTCACAGATCTGGAGCTGGGCATCCCAAGCATGGGGGCCTGGTGCTGTGTCATAAGGTAGGGACAGGCGAGCAGGGGCATATTTGAAAAGGCAAAGCATGAGAGGTAGGCTTGCGACACCATACCAGCAGGAGCAAAGCCCCTGTCCTCGTTTCCTACTCTGCTTCTTTCATCAGCTCTGCTTTTTCAGACAGGGCCTCCTTCTGTAATTCAGGCTGATCTTAACCCACTAGGTAGTCCAGGCCAGCCTTGAGCTACTGACAGTCCTCCTGCCTCAGCCTCCCAAGTGCTGGGATGACAGGGTGCACCACCATACCCAGCTCTCCAGCACTTATTGGAAAATTACTACACCCTGGGCACCAAAGCTTCATTCATTCTCACCACAGCTTTATCAGCACCACTAATGCCTCCATTTCACAGATGTGAAATGCAAACGCAGAGAAATTAAGTGGCTTGAAGGCACACAGCAAGTCAGGGGCTAAATCAGTGTCTAATCAGTGTCTGTACTAATCCTTAAGTACAGGTGGTTGCAACTTTTTCTAGAAAAGACCACATAGTGATGGAGAGATAGCTTGACAGCATAAGCACCTGCCTGGCAAGTGCACAGTCCTGAGTTCGATCCCTGGTACTACATGCTATACTGGCCTGGGAACCCCAGGCGTGCCATGCCAGCCCTGGAACTTGGCGTGGTGGTGCACACCAGTAATGTCAGTGTTGGCGATGCTGAGACAGGAGAATCATTCTGAGTCTGAGCTGCATGGTGAGACCTTCTATCAAAAAAAAAAAAAAAAAAAACTAAAAAAGGAAGACCATACAGTAAACATCTTAGGGCTTATGACCCATATGAGCCTGGGCTATAGGCTATATTGGTTGGCCCCTGACCATATAATAGCTTGAGAACTTTGAAAGTGAAGCTGATCAGAATTCCCCATGACCATTGATTTTCATCACAGCTCCAAATCCAGTAAAGTACCATGAGGTCATTCACCAGGAATCAATCTGATTGGTGCACCATTCATAACTATTCAAATGATGGGCCCGGCGGGATGGCTCAGTGGTCTAAAGTGCCTGCTTGGGAAAGTTTGGGCGGCTTCAGGGACCTCGGTTCGATCCCCGGCACCACATGCTGCACCAGCCCTGCCCTCGGGGCGGGCTGATCCGGCCATAAAAATGAGTGAATAAACAAAGGTTCTGAAACAAGAAAAAAAAATGAGCTGGGCTGGGAGTGTGACTCAGTGATAGAGTCCTTGCCTGCCATGTGCATGTCCCTGGGTTCCATGCTCAACACTGCAAGAAACGATAATAAAATAGCTATGAAAGCAGTCTTTGGGCCAACCAGATAGCTCAGCAGATTAAAGCACCTGCTTAGGCAGACACAGGGACCAGGGCTCAGTCCTAGTGTGCTGTGCCAGCCCCACCCCCAGGGTGCACTGAGATGGCAATTGAGACTGGACGTGGTGGCACATGCCTGTAATCCCAAGGCTTGGGTGGCTGAACACTGGAGAATCACTGAGTCTGATCTGTGTAGTAAGACCTTGTAGATCCTGTACTAAATACATAATAAATAAATGCTTACATAAAATAGTCTTCTAAAGTCCATTTTTTTATGTGTCTTTTTGAGACAGGGTCTCACTATGCAGTCTAGGCTGGCCTTGAGCTTACTTTTGTAGCCCAGGCTGGTTTTGAACTCGCACTGATCCTCCTGCTTCAGCCTCCCAAGTGCTAGGATTACAGGGGTGCACCACCACACCGGGCAATGTCCATATCTTTTTACTTTGAAAAACCTCTGGGCAAGCCAGGCATGGTGCTGCACACGTCTAATCTCAGCACCTCAGAAGGCTGAGCCAGAAAGATTGCAAATTGGATCCCAGACTGCATAATGTGACAAGATGATCTCAAAATAATAAAAAGAACTGGATGTACAACTCAGCGTAAAGGCCCCAAATTCAGTCCTCAGTGCAGGAAAGAGAGAGAGAGAGAGAGAGAGAGAGAGAGAGAAGGAAAGAAAGAGAGAAGGAAGGAGGGAAGGAAGGAAGGAAAGAAAGAAAGAAAGAAAGAAAGAAAGAAAGAAAGAAAGAAAGAAAGAAAGAAAGAAAGAAAGAAAGAAAAAACACTTTCTGAGCACAGCACTGCCTTACTTCAGGGAAAAATATTTGCTTCTGTGGAGACCTATGTCCTGTCTTTCCATAGCAGGGATTGTCAAACTGTACAAATCCAGCCACTTACCTATAGCATATGCAGCTGTTTTCAGACCGTAATGGTCCATGTAAACTGTTGTCTCTGAGAACACATCAGTCAGATTCTCTGTTGCTGTACTGACCCTACCCCCAGGTGTGCTGGGCTGGCCACTGAGTCTGGACATGGTGGCACACTCCAGTAATCCCAGCACTGGGGAGGCTGAAAACTGGAAGATCACTATGAGTTGGAGCTGTGTAGTGGGACCTTGTACAAAATACATTTAAAAAAAAAACATACAGGGGCTCTTGATATATGCAATGGTTTGGATTACAATTTTTCCATTGTTACCCTAGGTTTATAATGAAATGTCATTATAAATTGCAAAACATCTGTAATTCTTTGCCATATACATGTAAAAGCTATAATATCCACCAGAAATTCTCTTCACTTGCCTCCACCACAGTGGGAGAGATCAGTTTGTTTGTTTGTTTGTTTGTTTGTTAAGTTTTCTTTATTTTTTTTCTTGTTTCAGAACCTTTGTTTGTTTATTCACTCATTTTTATGGCCAGCTCAGCCCACCCCGAGGGCAGGGCTGGCGCACCATGTGGTGCCGGGCATCGAGCTGCGGTCCCCGAAGCTGCCCAAGCTTTCCCAAGCAGGCGCTTTAGACCACTGAGCCATCGCGCCGGGCCCCGAGATCAGCTTATACTATGACTTCAGTTCTTCTTTTTGTGGGTTCGTGGTGTGTGGAGGAGACGCAGAAAGCGCTCTGCCACTGAGCGACACCCAGCCCAATATTCCTGACCTGTAATTGTGCCTGCTATTGAATTTGTCCCAGTCACTTTTCTCTCTTTGCTGGGACAAAATACCCAACGCCCAAAATTAAGGAAGGTAAGGTTTATTCAGCTCACAGTTCGTGCGAGTTTCAGTCCATACTTGACTGGCTTGAAGGCAGGATGGTGCACGGCAGAGGGCAGCAGTTCATGGCGAAAGAAAACAGCAAGAACAAAATGGGAGGAGCTGCAGCAGCAGCGGAAAGAGCCAGCCTCTCTCCTTTATGCTGCATTCAGGCTATCTTCCCCAGGCTGGGAGGAGCACTCACACCGATAATCCCAGAAGCACTCAATCCATAAACCCAGCATTGGATTATGAATTAATCGCAAACTCGAGAAGCTGGCCCCGGTGACTACATGAGGCTTTAGGGGGATACCTAGACACAAACCATAACAGAATTGTCCTCTGAACTAGCCTTGAATGGTTCCTTCACTCATGAGTTATAAAACTTACGTGTCACGAGTGTCAGGATGTATTCTTCAGGCATGCTTTAACATTACTCATTATTGATTAACGTTACCGATTCCATGAGGGCTTGAACAGGTACTCTCCAGTTGACTTTATAAGATGAAAACTGCCCTGCGGGTCTCATGACAATAGCATGGAGCTGTAGGTTGTGTTCTGGAAACTATGGAAAATAAATGCCGTATTTAATGGCATCTGTGGAGGCTGAAAAAATTGTTGAACAGTTCCATGAGTGTTGATGAAGCATTCAGTTGTGTAACCATTGTCAAAAGCAGAATATACAACAGTTACAGTGCCCCAGTTGGGTCTTTCTCAGCTGACAGCATTCATTTACTATCTGTCGCTAGAGTTCTTCCTCCCCCAGAAACCCACGTGGATGGGCATCCATTTAGCTCTCACATTCATGGATTCCATACTGCTATCACCGGATACGAAATGTCCCCCAAAAACCCCAGCAGGAAAGGCATGGTGTCCATGGACACACTACTGGGAAGGCAGTAGAACTTTAAAGAGGTGGGACCTAGTGGGAGGAAGTGAGGTCATTGGGGGGGGCCTCGAAGGGAATTATGGGACCAAAACTCTTCCTCTTCCTTTTTGCTCCTGACTGGTGATGTAAGCGGTGTTGCTCTACCACACACATGACCCCCAAACCACTGACCGATTGGTCACCAGAATTGTGAGTCAAAACCAGCTTCTGCACATTAACGATCTCAAGTATTTTCCTATAGTGACAGAGAATGAACTAGGAGTTCTCAACCTTTTAAGCATCATAGGAGATAGTTTTTCCATGAGGTGAACTTGGGATGATTTAAGGGATCCCCAACCAGGAGCCTAAGCATGTGCGCTCCACGGTAGGAGCCATGCTCCTGTGAGAACCGAGTGCCAGGCTGACCTCCTAAGGGGTAGAGCTCAGGCAGTACTAAGCAGTGGGAGCAACTGGACACAGAGCTGAAGCTCCTGTCTGCCTCACAGCTCACCTCTTGCAATGCAGCCCAGTTCCTAGCGGGCCATAGCCAGTACGGTCCCTGTCCTAGGGGAAGGGACACCTGGACTAATAATACACATACCCACAGATTTAACCAACCTTAGATCACAAGTCTTTATTTTTTAACTGTATTTATTTATCTATATTATGGCCGGCTAAGCCTGCCCTGGGGGTGGGGCTGGCACAGCATGTGGTGCCAGGATCAAACCACGGACCCTGTGGTTGCCTAAGCTTGCCTCAGCAGAGGCTTTAGACTGCTGAGCCATCTTGCTGGCCCTCACAGATCTTTAAATTACATTTTAAGTACATTTTTTGTCATGATTGCCTAAACAACAGCACATAATAGTCGTTTACCTAGCACCTACATTATGTTTGATATTACAAGTTACCTAGAGATGATTCAATACATATAAAAAGATGTGCATAATTTGTATTAAATAGTATGCCATATTATTACAGGGGTATGAGCTTCCATGGATTCTGGTATTCATGGGGGCCAAGAACCAATCCTCCATAGACCGTGAAGGACAGTTCTGTACAATTCATACCCACTGTAGTCGCTTTCACTGAGCTGCTGAGATCCCTCAAATATTGCTGAGTAATATTTCACTGTGGGTTAAAGCATGAAATATTGGGCAAAAAGTATGGAGACTTATCCTTAGAAAAATATACACATGCAGGAGGAGCAGTTTGCCTTAGTTTGGGGTCCCTCGGAAGCAACCCTGAATATGTACCTGATTCAAATGAAAATTAATATTTTAGAGTCAGTTGCAGGAGACCCAGTGGGGAACTGCCCACCCCAAGGTGGAGCCTGGGGAGGAGTCCTCCACCTACAGCCAATGGCAGGCTGATAGCCACTCCCAGAGAGCATAGCTCCTTACAGCATCTGGCACAGAACGCTCCTCCAAGGTCAGGGAAAGGACCCCAGCAAACAAGTGCAGGTGTCGGCCCCGGCTGGAAAACAGGCTTTGAAGTCCTGGTGGAGGGCAGAGGGGGCAGGGCAGCCAGAGACAGAAAGAATGCACAATCAGATCATGAGCTGCCTCTGCTTTAATTTTCTCCCACTTCTTGAGATGTATAAACATCAAATATTTTTACAGCTACTCACAACACCTTGCATGGAGCCCTTCAAAATCATCTCTGTGTCCTCCAACTGGGCTGCCACTCACAGATAATATTGCTATATTTATACTCTCCATACAGTTTTTCGGTTTATTTTTGGAGTTGTGAATCAGACGTGCACACTCCAAGTGTGTGTTCCTTCTGCTGTTTATCTGTCTCCATGGGAAAACAAGGTGTCATTTCCCTTCTGCCTGCCGCCTCACTGTGACCTTTGCCCCATGACGTTTGGTTTCTTGTTTGTAGTAGCTTTCAGCACTATTTTCTATTGATTTCATATTTTTCCAGATACTGTATTTGCAAAAGTCACGATTTCACTGAATTCATACAGTAACAGGCAGAGGTCGCCCTGCAGAAGGTGAACAGCAGCCAGGATACACCAGTGCCTGGAAGCCCAGTGTCACTGTGCACCTGGGGGGGAAGCTGGCATCCCGCACTGTGGTGCTACCTGGACACCTGGCTCAATCCTAAGAGAGAGATGGACAAGATCTGGCAAGAGGTGGGGAAGAGCCCGCCTGCCTGGAACATGTGCTGGAGTGCCCAGCACCCTGAAAAAAAGAAGAAAACGATGGTCACTGTTTCACATTTATTTTTCCAAACTCATGCTGACCGCGACTGTGTGGCCATAGCTAACCCAGAATCACACAGGGAAGGGAGTCTGAGGAGCACAGCTCCAATTTAGCTACGCTAATATCATCCAAACTCACGCGTCCCACACAGAACAAAGGAGCTGCAGTTACAGGGTTTGCATGGGTTAGTTCTGTGTTACTATAGAAAAGTGCCCGGAACACTAATTCATAAAGAGGTTAGTTCATTTGCAGTTTAAAGGTCCAAGTCCAAGATGCGGGGAGGGGCAGGCGCTGAGTTGGTCTCTGATGAGGTTGCAGATGGAGGGAACTAGCACAGAGCCAAAAGCCAAGGTGGAAATCTTTAGAGAGACTCTGGGTGGGGCCCAAAAACCCTCTGAGTACACGCCCCCAGCAACCTAAACCCTTCTTAGACTCCACCCCTTAAAGGTGCACGGCACCTCCCAATAGCGCACTGCCCTGAAGAACTAGCTTTTAAATATAGAACTGTAAAGGACATTACTCCTTATTGCTAATGGGATCGGCGAAGCCTAGAGGTAATGAAGGAATCAGAGGGGCCCAAGTGACACCTAATACTGCCACATTCCCACCATATTTGTCATAGGCAGCACAGCCAGATGCGGACAAAGTGCTCAACCCCACCCACCCCAGAACTTCTGCCATTCTGCTAGCAGGCTGAACAGCTTTCAGAACACAACAGAATCAGGTTAAAGGTCCAAAACATGTTTTTAAAAAAACACGTCTCAAAAGTATTTTTCGTTTTCATCTTGAGGGATTCAAAACCACTCAGGCAAGTAGGAGTGGCCTGTCTATCACATGACCCACCAGTTACCTGTTGAGACACAAAACAGAATCTGGAATAACTAGGCAAGTTTCTAGACTCTGTAGAGGGACCAGTCCGAGTTACGCCACAGTGGCCTGCGCTACCAGCTGAGAGAGCACAAGGACCAATCAGAAAGCTCCACCTTTAATTCATTTGTATCTGAAGGGAAAACAAGCAGGCCGCTGATAGGACAGCTTAGATCTGACGTCAGGGAGAGAGCTTCTGATAGGACAATTACCCCAATGCCTCGTCGCTGGGGGTGCGGCGTTGTAGGAATGGGAAACACCAAGGAGCCCGCGGTTGGCTGTGCTGTGAGCCTTCTCGGCAGCTGCCCTCACTGTGTACCAGACATTTCTTCTCTACCTTAAATCAACATCAATCCTTACTGCCTTTCTGTGTGTCTGATCCAATTCTTTGTTCATGACGCCATGAACCTGGAAACTATTTTTCCAAACTCAGACCCTCTGAAGTGTATTTGTTGGCTATCGCTACAGCGAGGTATTCTAGGTGCGCTCTGTGAATCCCAAACCTCAGACCTCTGTATTTTGTTTCCTTTTGTTTTGCAGTGGTGACGATGGAACCCAGGGCCTCACAGATTAGCACTCTTGCCCCCAAGGCCTTTCAAAAAACCAAGAGGTTCTAAGAGACGCCTCGTGTTAAAATTGTCCTGCATTAGTGAGAGCCATGGAATAGCTTGAGATGAGCCCAAGAAGAAGTATTTACACCATGGGAAATGGCAGGTGGTGCGTCCTCCAGGACACCCACTCCCTGGGGAGAAATAGCATTAAATATACACACGCACACCACTCTTAACGCTACAGCTTAGGTAATGCTAAGAGCTGATTTTTCTTTTTCTCTTTCTTTTTTTTTAAATATTTTGCCAGGCGTACTGGCACACGCCTGTAATCCCAGCACTTGGGAGGCTGAGGCAGGAGGATTGGTGCAAGTTTGAGACCAGTCTGGGCTACAAAAGTGAGCTCAAGGCCAGCCTGACCTGCATAGCGAGACCCTGTCTCAAAAAGACAAAAAAAAAAA
>PVJA010048935.1:0-13930 GCA_004027025.1 Myocastor coypus
AAAAAAAAAAAAAAAAAAAAAAAAAAAAAAAAAAAAAAAAAAAAAAAAAAAAAAAAAAAAAAAAACAATGGACTAATCCAGAAAAAGGGGCAGAAAGCAAAGGAAAAAAAGAAAAAAAGATTTCTCTGTGGTTTCAAGCCCGTGGTTATTTTCTGGAGTATGCAGTTTCTGGTAGTGTCTAGTGGTAGAAAGAGGAGGCAGACAGAGCCCAGAGCTCTGCTGCTTAATTCCAGCAGCCTTCAGTAGAAATAGGGCAAGGTGCCAATTCTAATGTGTTCCAGCTCCACAGAATTTCACTGATTCTGGCTTTTGGTTGTGGGGCTGTAGGGGATGACTTGTTTAGCCTATAACACTCTGAGTGTCTTTTGCCAGCCTATCCTTGGCTCCCTGACCCTGATGTCTCCTACAATTATACCTTACCCAGTGTACCGGGAGCCCTGAGATAAAGCCATCTCACAGCTGCTCCAAGTCCTTAGTTCAGGGGTCCCCTGAACATAAGCATGGTTGGTATCCATGTAAGAGCTCAAGGGACCTCTAGGACAACACAGAGTTATGTAAAACTGTATGTAAAATCTTAACATAAGTATATACTTGCCCTTTTGTCTTATCCTTTAAAAACATGTCTTCAATTCTTTTTTTTTTTTTTTCTCTTTTTGAGACAGGGTCTCACTATGCAGTTCAGACTGGCCTTGAGCTCACTTTTGTAGCCCAGGCTGGTCTCGAACTCGCACCGATCCTCCTGCCTCAGCCTCCCGAGTGCTGGGATTACAGGCATGCGCCACCACGCCCAGCTCCATGTCTTCAATTCTTGTGAAGGTGGTTTAGACCTAAAACCTAGCTAGAAAGAACACAGATACATCATGGCACCTCACAGAATTCTGAGAAGTTGGATGTTTTCTCTTTTCAACTCAGCTGGTTTGCATGTAGACCTATACACTAATGGCAATTTCCCTTAGAGAAAGGCCTCTATACAGACTTCACAGAAACCAATCCACATAGGCTCTGGAATTTGGTTTTGAACTTTATGTTAAGTTTAAATGGTGAGGGAGAAATATTTTTCTCTAGTGAGATAGCTAACCCAGTCTTCTCAAAGATCCAAGTAAATTCTGACACAGAAAAAAAATGTAAAATTATATAGCACTAATATTGCCCCTTAGTCAACTATCATGGGTACTACTACTTTGGATGCCAGTGGTCCTAATTTATTAAGCCATTATAGCTTTTTGGTTGCTACTGTTTTTATAATATTTGTAGGTAGCAGTCTACATGCTGAAGTTTTCTAATTTTCTGAAATTGTATGGGTTTTGAGATTTCCATCTTTAAAAGAGTTTTATATACTCTGTCCAGATCTTCTCTTCTCTTCTCTTCTCTTCTCTGCTCTTCTCTTCTCTTCTCTTCTCTTCTCTTCTCTTCTCTTCTCTTCTCTTCTCTTCTCTCTCTCTCTCTTTCTCTCTCTCTCTCTTTCTTTCTTTCTTTCTTTTTCTTTCTTTGATGGGACTGGGGTTCAAACTCATGATGTTGCACTTGCCAGGCAGGCACTTGCACCATGGAGCTATCTCCCTGCCCCTTTTTCTTCTTTAAAAAAACCTTATTTATCTACTTATTTATTTTATATATAATACAGCCAGCTCAGCCTACCCTGGGAGTAGGACTGGCGCAGCATGTGGTGCCAGGGATAGAACTGCAGTCCATATGGTTGCCTAAGTTTGCCTAAGCAGGTGCTTTAGACTGCTGTGCTATCTTGCCAGCCCTGTCCAGATCTTTTTCTAGGCCTTTCCTTTGTAAGTAGGAATCTAGATCTAGAATGATGTATTTTTAAAACTATAATATATTCATTTTACTGAAGCATAAATCATAAAATCAGTTTTTGAGAATGAACTAAAAGCAGAACATATTGTTAATGTATAAGAGCCACAAGTGTTTCCAAAGTTTGTAGTTTATCTGTTGACTTAGTTACAATGAATGGTTTGCTTCCTAAGCATATTCCACGCATATGCTACTATATTATGTTATTTTCTAAGTGTAATAATGTTTTGTATTTTGCATAGATTTTTGCATTTCAGTATAAAAGTATTTTCAGATAGTGTTTTTCTCTTTCATGAGTTCCATAAAATAGTCCATAAATCATAACAATATATAACTTCAGACAAAATTTATTTTTTTCTCCATAAATCTCTTTTCTCATCCTTTCATGATAAAAATTTACTTCAAGTCTGAGTGACTGGGCTATCCAACTAGCTCAGCAGACTAAAGCACCTGCTTAAGCAGACTCAGGAAATGGGGTTTGAACCACAGAACTGCTGAGCTGGCTGTGCCCCTGGGGCATGCTGAGACAGTGACTGAGATTGGGCATGGTGGTGTGTGCCTGTAATCCGAACACTTGGGAGGCTGTAAACAGGAGGATCACTATGAGTTTGGTCTATGTAGTGAGACCCTGTAGACCCTGTCCTAAATACATTTTTTAAAAGTCCAAATGATTTATTTTAAAGAAATTATATAATGCTGATTACTTTCATGCCAAAATAAGTAGCATGATTAAAATGTGGATTAGAAAGATCTTTTCAGAATTCTTTAGAATTGCTTTGTATTTCAGTCAGTAGATTAAAACAATAGCCTTTTCATTCAGAATTTATTTTTTCCCACTAGTACAGAACTGAAGTTTTGCTCTTTTTCAAGCATATATACCTTGTTTCATACAATGTAGTGTTGGCAAAAATATCTCAGATTCTTGGAAATGCAGTGAATTACTGAAAACATTGGAGTAGGCCCATTCGCTACAGAAAATATTCTTTAAATACAACTTAACGGCTACACTTTTTCCCTCTTGATCTTGATTCTACAGTTCTTTTCATGACCTTTTTTCGTTAAATAGAAATATTTTAAAATCTATTTTCCTGTTTTTGTATTAATTACTTTTTACTCGTTGCTAGGACAAATACCCGACACTCAAAATGATGGAAGTAAAGGTTTAATTAGCTCACAGTTCATGGAGGTTTCAGTCCATATTCGGCTGGCCCAAGGCTGAGTGGAACAGGGCAGAGAGCATCCAGTTCATGGCGGTGGAACAGCAACAAAATGGTGGCAGAGGTAGCCAACCAAACAGAGCAGCAGAGAGCAACAGCTCTAGTCTGTCTCTCTGTCTCTCTTTATATTCCTATCAGGCTCTCTGCCTTAGGATATCCGCCCTAGACCACACCCATAGTCGCAGCCCTACTCAGACTGATAATCCCATCTGTATTAAAACACATAATCCCAGTGACTCATGAGTCAAGTCTCAATCTATAGAAGTCCGCACCCAGTGACTACATGAGGCTTTGGGGGGACAACTAGACATAAACCATAACAGTTTTGCGTGGCAGAATGTAATTGTTATCCTTTGCTAACCATGTGAAGAAGAAAAAGTTGACTTTTTCTTATTAGTTTAGTAAGTCATTTCTATTTTTATGAATCATTCTATAATATATTACTGAATTCTTTTCCTGCTGTAAATGATAAGTCACACTGATGGTCTATTTATGCTTCACTTACATAAAAAGCATGTTACTGATGTATAATATGTTAGCGAAAAAGACAAGTTGAGCATAAAGAATAATCTAAAGTAGGAACACTTTGATTACTACTGTTATTAAATCCTGGAATTAAAGGAAATGTTTCATTTTTGAAGAAGACTGAGGCTAAGAATATTCTGATTCTGAGATGTCTGTAATAATATAATGTTATCATTGTAATAAAACTAGTGAAATAGTAGGTTTTGTGTAAATTTAATTTCCTTTCATAATAATTGAGATTTAGTCAGTTACTCACTGAAGCTAAATCGTGTATTGGTACACAATGAGATTATGCTTGTAAGAAATCTAGGCATCCTAGACAACATAACTTTTATCATTTGTATTTAGTATCTCAAAATTGAGAGGTAAGGCTTCAGAAGTCTACTACTTTAGGTGGTAAAGAGAGGTTGGAAACAAGAATACATACTTGATGAAGCTCCTACCTCAAGTTTCTTCCTATATGATTAAGGGCTTTTCCTATTCTGATAAATATATTCAGAATAAAAAGAAAGATAAGTTGAGAGCATTATTTTACATTTAAACAAGGCTACATGGAGCTCATTATAAAGAAAGTTTAAAATAATCTTCTAAGTTAGGCATGGTGATGCAAAAGCCTGAACAACTTGGTGATTTAGTAAAACCCTCTCTCAAAATAATAATAATAATAGTGATAATAATAACAATAACAATAATAATGTCTTGGAATGCAGCTTAGTACAAAGACCCTGGATTCAAGACGAGTAACACACACATATGCACACACACACACACACAAAAAAAAACAAAACTAGCAACCTTAAACTATCAACACTTATTCAGTTAACACATTTATATTGACATCTTTCAGGCTCAAGTCATAGTGCAAATGTAGTGTACACAAATGTGCAGAGATTAAATCCCTGTGGTAACTCTACATTTAATCATTTGATGGACTCCAAAATTGCCTTCCAAAGTGGCCACATCATTTTACATTCCTAATATCAGTATGTGAAAGGTCCAACATATGGTATTGTCTTTTTTTCTTTTTTTTGATCCTGGGTATGAAGTAAATGGCATCTCATTCTGGTTTTGACTTTCAATCCACTCAGGACTAACAAAGCTAAGCATCTTTCCATGTGCCTGTTGTCCCATTTATATATCTTTCTTGGACATTTTTAAACTGTGTTATTGTCCTTTCATTTTGTGGTGTAAGTGTTCTTTATATCTTTTGGGGGGATTCCTTCTCAGATATCTGTTTGTCTGGTTTTTGGTTTTTGTTTGTTTGGTTTTTGGTGGGACCAAGGTTTAAACTCATGACCTTGCACTTGCCAGGCAGGCAGGCACTCTCCCCAGCCCCTTTCCTTCTCAGATATCTGATTTACAGATATTTCTCCCTTTTCATTTCTGTTTATATGAATTTTCTATAATTTCTTTCAGCAGTGTTTTCTAGTTTTTATACTATAAGTTTTGTAGTTTGTTATATTTATTGGTATTTTATTATTTTGACACTATTGTGAGTGGAATTTTATTTTTTATTTAATTTATTTTTATTGTTTATATTTTGTTTTTGGTTCCAAGGACCAAACCCATGGCTTCCAGCTTTCTAGGCAAACATTCTATGACTGACCCAAATCCCCAGCCCCTTGAGTGATATTTTTAAATTTTAATTTTTAGGTTATTGCGTTATTGCAAGCATGTAAAATGCAACCAAATTTTGTATATTGATTTTATCCTTTGACCTTGTTTTAAAAATTATTAGTGCATATTAGTTATGCAAAATAGTGGAACTTATGGCATATTTGTACATGTATATAACATACTTTAATCATTTTTCTCCTGCCACTCCCTTTCTCTCCTTCCCTATCCCCTGATCTCCTTTCTATGCCTGTTCTGATGGTCTCCCTTCTATTTTCATATCATTCCCTCCCTCTCCCTCTCTTTACCTCTGACAGAAAGCATCATATTTTGTTATTTGAGTCTGTCTTATTTCATTTAACATGACCTTCAGTTCCATCAGTTTTCATATGAATGGTGTGATTTTGTTCTTAATGGCTGAGTAAGAGTCCAAATATATATAACATATGTTCTTTATCCATTGATGTTTTTGTTTTTTTATATAATTTTTATTTTTTATTTGTTTTTTTCTTGTTTCAGAACTTTTGTTTGTTTACTTATTTATTTTATGACCGGCTCAGCCTGCCCTGAGGGCAGGGCTGGCGCAACATGTGGTGCCGGGGATCTAACTGTGGTCCCTGCAGCCGCCTAAGCTTTCCTAAGCAGGCACTTTAGACCACTGAGCCATCCTGCCGGGCCCCTCCGTTGATGTTTTGATGGGCATCCAAGCTATTTCCATATATTAGGTATTATGAATCATGCCATAATATGGATAGGCAGATATCTCTATACTGTAGTGACTTTGTTTCAATCTAACCACCTTCTTGTGACCATTAACTTTATATGACCTGTAGTGTATTATTAACATTATGGCTGGTTCAGCCTTCCCTGGGGGTAGGGCTGGTGCAACATGTGGTGCCAGGGATCGAACCACAGTCCCTACAGCTGCCTAAGCTTGCCTAAGCAGGCCCCTTAGACTGCTGAGCCATCTCGCTGGCCCCAATGTAGATTGCTTTAAGTAAAACCAACATACTATAATGTAGGTGTTCAACTGAAAAGGTGAAAAGGACAAATGAACAAGAAATAATTCTCCACCAGATTGTCTTCAGACATTATTTTTTTTAAAATTTTATTTATTATTATTTTTTTCTTATTTCAGAACCCTTGTTTGTTTATTCACTCATTTTCATGGCCGGCTCAGCCTGCCCCAAGGGCAGGGCTGGCACAGCATGTGGTGCCCAGGATCGAACCACGGTCCCTGAAGCCGCCGAAGCTTCCCCAAGCAGGCGCTTTAGACCACTGAGCCATCCTGCCAGGCCCTCTTCAGACATTATTGACATCATTAACTTTTCTGAATCACTGCCTAGTGGCCTATAGGAAACTGCATTATTAGATATTCTCAGTCTGGAGGCTAAAAACCTATAATGTGGATTTTAAACTTGCTACCCTGCATAATTACATGAACCAATTCCTTATAGTAAAAATCTTTGTAAATATGTATAAAAATCCAGCAACAACACCCCCCAGTCACCAGTTAGAATTTATCACAGGAGCACAGGCTTGGTTTATTATATAAAAATCAATAAAGGTAATATATTAAAATAATAACCAAAAATTACATGGTCATTTCAAGGAAGGCACAAAAACATCTGACAATCTAGTACCCTTTAACAATTAAAAAATGAAAACCTTAGAAAACTAGGAAAAGAAACTCCTTCAATATCATAAGGTGCATCTACAAGAACAACAATAAAAACACAATAACCCATACCTATCCTACTGCCACTGGCCACCTTCCACATCCTGCAAAGAAAAGGACGAAAACAGTCAAATCCTAGCTAGTTCTGTATCTTGGTTCTCCTTAGCACAGGGTTCTAGAGGCAACAGCTAGGTACTTACCACTGCTTACATCCAGTGGAAACTAGTGGTCTGACTTACTAAAAATCAATATTTGGGTTGCCTAAGTTTCTATAATACAATCATAGACCTCTTTGCTTTGGTTAGGGGCAGTTCATAAGAGGTTCTTAGAGTTTGTCACTATTCAGTTTAATATTATTGTCATTAATTTTACTACTATAGCCAGGGTGACATAGTTGTTAATTGGTTTTCTCTGCATGCCAATATCTAGATTGCCTCGGGTCACAAACAATATTGTGGCCCATGCTCAAAGATCTGGACACTGGGCCATATAAACTACAAACTCCAACATTGAAAACAAGTAATAAAATGTCTCTTAAAAACTCCCAACTCAGGCCGGCAGGATGGCTCAGTGGTCTAAAGCACCTGCTTGGGGAAGCTTAGGTGGCTTCAGGGACCGCAGTTCGATCCCCGGCACCACATGCTGCGCCAGCCCTGCCCTCGGGGTGGGCTGAGCCGGCCATAAAAATGAGTGAATAAACAAAGGTTCTGAAACAAGAATAAAAATAATAAATAAAATTAAAAAAAAAAAAAAAACCTCCCAACTCTCTCAAAGCCAATCCAGACAGCATGAAAGTGGAGGAATTTGTAAGCCCCACAGCAAAACTGTCTGAGAGAGCATACATAGAGGTAGCAAAAAGTTTAATAAGGTGCTTGCTAAATTCAAAGAAGACATAGGGCCCCGGCGGGATGGCTCGGTGGTCTAAGGCGCCTGCTTGGGAAAACTTGGGCAGCTTCAGGGACCACGGTTCGATCCCTGGCACCACATGCAGCGCCGGCCCTGCCCTTGGGGCGGGCTGAGCCGGCCATAAAAATTAGTGACTAAACAAACAGAGGTTCTGAAACAATAAATAAATAAATAAAATTTTTAAAAAAAGAAGATATAGCTAAACAGTTACTGACCCAAATGAAACATATAATTCATGAGTCTAGAGAACACTAATTAAAATATAGTGAACTGAATGAGGTCCAAAACATAAATGCCAGGCATAGAAAAGAATAGGAATCCACAAAAAACTGTTCCAAACAGAAACATAGGAAATTAAAAATATGATTGAAAATAGGGGGAAGAGAAGCAACCAATGTGAAGAGAGAGTCAGATCTAGAAGATAGGGCTATGATTACTGATCAGTTATTGAGTAGTTGCCTAAAAACAAGAAACTTGAGAAATAGACCCAACAGCTGCTAGATGACTCAAAGAAGTCTAATAGGAAAGTAACTGGAATTAATGAAAAATTAGACAACAACATAAAGAGTATATTTTAAAAAACCTCTTTACAAAACTAATATCAGAGAACTTTTCAGATGTGCAAAAAGAATTCAGCAGAACTTGATGATGTGCACCTGTAATCCCAGCATTTGGGAGGCTGAGGTGGGAGAAGAGTTTGATGTCAGCCTGAGCTACATAGTGAGTTCAAGGCCGCCCCGAACTACACAGCAAGACCCCTGTCTCAAAAATAAAATTTTTTAACATACAGAAAAGTGATACATATGGAACCCAAAATAGTTATGATCAGAAAAAAAATCCACTACACACATCATAATTAAAATGCCATAAATTTAACACAAGAATAGAATCTTTTTTAAAATTTTATCTTAAAGAGAAACGAAATTTCAAAATGATAAGACAGTAATAATGGTTAATACATTGTGTATTATTATCTTTAAATTAGTTACTCAGAGTACAAGATATAGGCATTCAATTGTCCAAACAGTATTAGCACAAATCTTTTTTTTTTTTTTTTTTGTCTTTTTAAGACAGGGTCTCGCTATGCTGTTCAGGCTGGCATTGAGCTCACTTTTGTAGCCCAGGCTGGTCTCGAACTCGCACCGATTCTCCTGCCTCAGCCTCCCAAGTTCTGGGATTACAAGCGTGCGCCACCACACCCAGCTACAAATCTTTCTTTTAAATGAACTAAGAAAAATTAGTAGTATAACTACCTTAGTTATCATATATATATATATTTTTTTCTTTTCCCTGCCTTCTTTTTGACCTTCCCCCATCCTAGTTTCCTTTTGACCAGTTTCTTCCCATTACACAATATCTATTGTTCATTTTGGATCTTATTTCCTCTTTTAGCTTCTCAAACTAGGGAGACAATACAATGTTTACACATGTATCTGATTTATTTCATTTACGAATATGGTCTCAAGTTGCATCCATTTATCTGTAAAAGTCTGAGATTTATCCTTCTTTATGGTTAATTTACTCCACTGCATGAAAAGACCACATCTTTTCTTATCTATTCCTTGATTGATAGGGTTGTTTCTAAGATCTAACTGTTACAAATTGTGCTGCTATAAACAGGGATGCACATATATCAGTGTGGTGTGTTTTTAATTCTTCTGGGAAGATGAATAGTTGGATTGAATAGGACCTCTAATTCTAGTTTTTTGAGGAATCTCCGCACTTATTTCCTCAGTAGTTGAACCAGTCTGTACTCCCACCAACAGGGGAGAAGTGTTTGTTTTTCCATCCAGTACCTCCAGCATTTATTTTTCATTGATTCCTTTATGGTAGTCATTCTTTCTGGAGTGAGGTGGAATCTCAGTGTTGTTTTAATTTGCACCTCTTGAATGGCCAGTGATGTTGAGCATTTTCTCATGTATTTATTTGCTGTTTATATTTCTTCATCTGAGAAGTGTGTGTTTACCTCAGATTCCCAGTTTTGGGTTGGGTGTTTACATTTTTTTTTTTTTTTTTTGTCTTTTTGAGACAGGGTCTCACTGTGCAGTTCAGGCTGGCCTTGAGCTAACTTTTGTAGCCCAGGCTGGTCTCGAACTCACAGCGATCCTCCTGCCTCAGCCTCCCGAGTGCTGGGATTACAGGCGTGCGCCACCACGCCCGGCTAGGGTGTTTAAATTTGGAAGGTCTGTCTTTTTTGAGTTTTCTATATATTCTCAATAGTAATCCTTTATCTGAGAAACAGCTGACAAACATTTATTCTTACCTTGTTGATTGTTTTCCTACTGTTGGTGGTTTCTCTTGTCATGCAAAAGCTTTTTAATAAAGTGAGATTCCAGTTGTTGATTCTTTATGATACTTCTTATGTAATCAGAATTTAATTTGTAAAGTCTTTGCCTACACCAATATCTTCAAGACTTATTTTATCTTCCAGAATGTTTAATGTTTCTGGTTTTTTTTTTTTTTTTTTTTTTTTTTGCCTTTTTGAGACAGGGCCTCACTATGCAGTTCAGGTTGGCCTTGAACTCACTTTTGTAGCCCAGGCTGGTCTCGAACTCACACTGATCCTCCTGCCTCAGCCTCCCAAGTGCTGGGATTACAGGCGTGAGCCACCACGCCTGGCTTAATGTTTCTGTTTTAACATTTAGATCTTTGATCCATTTTGAATTTAGTGTATGGTAAAATATGTAGGTCCAACTTTAATCTTTGGTATATATAGAGCCAGTTTTTCTAGCACCATTTATTAAAGAGGCTATCTCTTTTTCCAGTGAATGTGTTCAGCACCTTTGTCAAAGATAAGGTGGCTGAATATGCCTGGTATTGTTTCTGAATCTTCTGATCTGTTTCATTCATCTTTGGGCCTGTTTTTTTTTGTTGTTGTTGTTTTGTTTTGTTTTTTTTTTGCCAGTGCCATGCTATTTTTATCATAGTAGCTTCACAGTGTAATTTCAAATGGGAATTGTGGCACTTCCTGCCTTGTCTTTGTCACTTTTTGTTATTCTAGGTCTCTTTGAGTTCCAAATGAATTTTAGGATTGTTTTCTCTAATTCTGTGATATATGCTGTTAGAAATTTGATCAGAATTACATTAAATCTGGGGCCAGTGAGATAACTCAGTGGTCTAAAGCACTTGCTTAGGCAAGCTTAGGCAACTGCAGGGACCGTGGTTTGATCCCCAGTGCCACATGCTGCACCAGCCCCAACCCCAGGATAGGCTAAGCTGGCCATTCTATAAATAAATAAATAAAGTTTAAAAAAAAGAATTACATTAAATCTGTATAACTGTTTTGGACATATAGCCATTTACCCTTATTGGTTCTTCCTATTTAAGAGCAAGGAATATCTTTCCATGTTTGATATCTTTTTCAATTTCCTTTTTCAGAGTAATGTAGTTTTCAATATAGAGATCTTTTATATCCTTCATTACATTGATTCCTAAGTGTTTCATTTTTTTGAATGTTATTGTGTAAGGCATTATAAGAACAGAATCTTAAGAGGCTAGCTCAGTGGACTAAATGCCTGCTTAGGAAGGCACATGGATGAGGGCCCAATCCTGGTTGCACTAAGTGGTGACTGAGACTGGGCATAGTGGCATGTGCCTGTAATGCTAGTGCTTAGGAGGCTGAAAAACAGGAGAATCACTGCAAATCCAATCTGTGTAGTGAGATCCTGTCTACTAAATACATAAAAAAGAACAGATATTAAAAGCTGTTAGAGGGCCTGGCAGGATGGCTCAGTGGTCTAAAGTGCCTGCTTAGGGAGCTTGGGCGGCTTCAGGGACCACAGTTCCATCCCCAGCACCACATGCTGCTCCAGCCCTGTCCTCAGGGCAGGCTGAGCAGGCCATAAAAAGAAATAAATAAACAAACAAATGTTCTGAAACAAGAAAAAAAAATTGAATTAAAAAATTCTTTAAAAAAAAAAGCTGTTAGAGATAATAACAAATCACCTATAAAAGAAAATCCATCAGAATTATGACAAACTTCCCAACATAAACCACAAAGTAAAGGAGTTGGGAAAGAAGTGTATCAAACCATAAAAGAATACAATTTTAAACTCAGACTGATATATTCCATAGAATTATCTTTTCAAAATTGATGAAATAAGATTTTTTCATGATACATGACACCTAAAGAAATTCATGATCACCAGCAACAAAGTAGAAGGGAAAGAAAACAATAATAGTTAAGTAATACAATGTAATAAATCAATACTCATCCATTATTACTATCAAGTGAATGGTCTCAATTTATCAATAAAAAGATATAGTTTAGCAGAATGGATCAAGAAACAAAATCCAGTAGTACTTTCTATACAAGAAACATGTAGCACAAAAGAGATACCTATGTTAATAATCAAAGGATAGAAAACAATAGTCTGTGCAAGAGGGTCCCCAAAATGAACAGGATAGCTAGCCTACTTTGAGTAAAATAAACCAAAACTGATCAAAAGAGACAAAGAAGAATGAAGCATAGTGGTTCACACCTTCAATCCCAGAACTTGAGAGGTTGAGGCAAGAGAATTGCCATGAGTTGAAGGCCAGTCTGGGCTACATAATAAATTCAAGGCTAGCCTGAACTGCATAAGACTCTGTCTCAAAAAACCAAAAAAGGTAACAAAGGACAGTACATACTGGTTAATAGAATTATTCAACAGGAAGAGATAACAATTACAAACATATATGCACTAAACCACAGTGCCCCCAACTTCATAGAACCAATTCTGATGAACATAAAAGATCATATAAATGTCAATACTGTATCTGTATAATTGCAGCCTCCATACCCCACTATCACTAGTAGATCAACTAAGTGAAAAATCAACAAAGAAATACCAGAAATGAATCAAATCGTTAAACAAATTAATTTAATATATTTACAGAGAGTTTCACTTCACAGTCACAATCCAGTCTTTTCAGCAGCATATGGTACTTTGTCCAAAACACATAGCATGTTAGCTAATAAAGCATGCTTAAATAATGAAAAAAGAATCACAATTTTCATATTATCAGGTCAAAGTGCAATGAAACTAGAAATAAATAATAAAAAAGCAAAATCACAGAAACTGTGCAAACTTATGGAAATTAAACAACATACTTTTGAATAATTAATGGTTACAAAACAAATTAGGGAAGAAACAAGAACATTCCTAGAAATCAATAATAATGCCTGTAAAATATACCAGAATTTATGGAACAGCATAAAAGCAGTGCTACAAAGGAAGTTTATAGCTGTGAAGGTCCACCTCAGAAAAATAGGATAAGCTCAAATAAGTGCCTAATGATGTGTCTTAAGGTCCTAGAAAGCTAATAATCATTGAAACCCAAAGCTTGTGCAGAGAAGGAAATAACGATCAAAGAAGAAATCAATGAAGCAGAGACTAAAGAAATAATATAATGAATCAAAGAGCTGAGGTTTTTTTAAAAAAAAAATAAACTAAGTAGACAAACCCTTAAACAATCTTACCCCTTAAAAAGGAATGAGAAGGCAAAAATCAGTGCAATTAGAAATGAAAAGGTCGGCCGGGCATGGTGGCTCACGCCTGTAATCCCAACACTCGGGAGGCTGAGGCAGGAGGATTGATGCGAGTTCGAGACCAGCCTGGGCTACAAAAGTGAGCTCAGGACCAGCCTCAACTGCATAGCGAGACCCTGTCTCAAAAAGACAAAAAAAAAAAAAAAAGAAAAAAGAAATGAAAAGGTTAAATTACTGCCGACACTGGCACAATCCAGATAATTATTAGGAAATACTTCACAAACCTATAAAGTTGGAGAACTAAAAAGAAATGGAGAGATTCATAGATACATATGAACTACCAACTAAACTAATAATAGACAGTTAAATCAAAGTAATAATAAAAAGCAAAAACACTACTAAGAAAAGCCCAGGACAGGATGGATTTACAGCTAAATTTCATGGAAGATCTACCACAAATACTCCTCAGACTTTCTAATGAAATTAAAAAACCCTCAAACCATTCTTTCAATTGAAAAGCCTCTGTACAGCAAAGGAAACAGTCAACAAAGTTAAAAGACACCCAACACACAGGAGAAAAAATATAGTTTGCTAGCTACTCCTCAAATATGAAACTAATATGCAGAGTATACAAGAGTGTACAAGGAACTCAAAAAGTTAGATTCCCCAAAATAAAAGACCCAGAAAAAAAAAAAAAAAAAAAAAAAAAATCTG
>PVJA010048936.1:0-13972 GCA_004027025.1 Myocastor coypus
GGAAGTTAGTCTCGGGAACGCAGAGGCGGGGCAGAGGGGCGCAGGGGCTTACCCGCAGCGGGTGCGCAGGCTCAGCTCCCAGCGGTGGGGTTTGGGCTGGGCTGGGACAGGAAGTTAGTCGCGGGAACGCAGAGGCGGGGCAGAGGGGCGCAGGGGCTTACCCGCAGCGGGTGCGCAGGCTCAGCTCCCAGCGGTGGGGATTTTTTTGTCTTTTGAGACAGGGTCTCGCTATGCAGTTCAGGCTGGCCTTGAGCTCACTTTTGTAGCCCAGGCTGGTCTTGAACTCACACCAATCCTCCTGCCTCAGCCTCCCGAGTGCTGGGATTACAGGCGTGTGCCACCACGCCTGGCTCTCAACCTTTCTAACGCTGTGACCCTGCAATACAGTTCCTAATGTTGTAGTGACCCCAAACCGAAAAATAATTTTTTTTTTTTTTGTGGGACCAGGGTTTGAACTCATGACCTTGCATTTGCCCAGCAGGCACTTGTGCCTCGGAGCTATCTCCCCAGCCCCCCGAAAAATAATTTTGGTGGCTACTTCAAAACTATAATTTTGCTACAGTTATGACTTGGGAATGGCTTTAGGCAACCCCTGTGTTTTGGTCGTTTGACCCCTGCCAGGGTCGTGACCCACAGGTTGAGAACCGCTGGTATAGGGTCCACTACTCAGATAGGACTCATAGTAATCCTCCTGTCTTCAGCTTCCCACACTCTGGGATTACACGAAGGCACCCCCACGCCCAACATCAATTGCTGCTGTCTCAGTGTGCCCCTGGGGGCAGGGATTGCACGCCTGGGATCAAACCCTGCTGCCGCACTCTGCCTAAGCAGACTCTTTAATCTGCTGAGCTAGCTGGGTGGCCAATCATTGCTGAAAATGATACCACATATGGCCCAGCTGAGACAGCAATTGAGACTGGGCCTGGTGACACGCTCCTGTAATCTCAGCGCTTGGGATGCTGAAAACCGGAGGATCACTATGAGTCTGACCTACGTAGTAAGCCCCTGTAGACCCTGTACTAGATACATTAAAGAAAGAAGGAAAGAAAGAAACAGAAAGATGGGAGCCAAGTGAGGTGTGTAACCAGGCACAGTAAGCATAGCAGATGTATCTTCTTTAGCTCTGTAACCTGACCAACTTCCTTGTGAATAATAAATTAGGCCTACTAAGGGGTGGGCTTCCAACTTGTGTAACACTCTAAATGAGCGAGTCCAGGGCTGGTCATAATCTAATTTTACCTCAGTCTATTTTAAATGATTGATGGCTATCATTAAGATAAGAGGTGGATGTTATATTCTTTTTTTTTTTGTCTTTTCATAAAGTAGGCAGTACATGTGCAGTGTGATTAAAAAATAGGGTGAATGTTTACATTTTATATATTTTATTCACTCCTTGTGAATAAATTGGAGGTGCATTTGTTAAAAGATTGCACTAGAGTATTCATAGAAGTAATATTCATAATTAAAATGAAAAGCATCCACTCATATTTAAGAGGAAATGCAGTATAGCAGCATGTTGAACTCTTAAATAGCAGTAGCATGAAGCATCTGCAGCTGCACACAGCACCGTGGATGCATCTTGTAAACATTAAGCTCGGTCAAAAAATGAGACAGAGAAGAGCATACGATGTGATCTCTCACACATGGAGTATAGAAAGAGCCACATCAGTCACCACTGTGAAGCCCCTGTACGGGGTCGGTTGGCACTGGGTGGAGCGAGTGGGATGGGAGGGCGGGGGAAAGGGAAGGGTCCTGGATTTCAGGCGCTTCCCATTGCTGTGCTAGGGGGCTGCCACACTGGACAGCTCCGTTTCATTTCTTTTTTTTTTTTGTTTAAAAGTTCTGCCTGGACCCAACATTACCTGCTGATACCCCCCACTTCTCCATTCACCTCTATCCTCTTTCTCACATTGAAACTCCTCTCTTTAAACCCAGCGGAAGCTGTTCTTCTCTTTCAATGCATTGGACAGTTGACTTTACTAATCAGTTAATTAATTTATAAATACTCCTTTCTCTGCTGTCATAACGTCAGACTCTCCTGAGTTTTCCTCCTTTCTCATTGATTTCTCCTTCAAGTATTGATTTTTCTTGGGTTATTTTCTTGGTCTTATCTAGAAGTTTCTCTGTAGGCGGTATCACTGTAGCAGTCGCTATGGGCTCTATGCAGGGAATGTGGTCCAAAAACATATCAAGGGCTCTCATCCTCAAGGGCTCTTTTTCAAAAGCATGGATTCATAAATTAAATGTTAGAGGCCCTGTTAAAACTGTTAAATAGAAGCATTATTTCTAAAGAAACAATTCCATGGTGATTCTTATTCAATTCTAGACTTAGCAGCATTGTCTCTTTGCTTTGCTAGTTGCACATTAAACATATTTCCAGCTTTCTTCCTGTATGAATGATATTTTCATGGCATGGAAATTTGAAAGAAATGGGTTATTTGAGAGACACTATCTTTTATTTATTTTATTTTATTTTTTTTTGTGGTACTAGGATTGAACTCTGAACCTTGTACTTGCCAGGCAGGCACTTATACTGCTCAACTATATCCCTGGCCCAACACAATCATTTTTAATCTCTGAAATTTGTTCTCCTCATCTTTCTGAGCTTTTAGAAAATGGCTGGGATTAGGTTGTTAAAGGAAAGATCTCTGTGTTCTGAGAAGGTATGTAGGTTTGTGTTAGTCCTTAGAAACTGAGCTCAAGTGTCTGTAAACAAAATTCTTTCCTTTCACAGAGGGCTAAACCACCAAAGCTAAGCAAACAGTATTTCCCTGAATCATCCAATCAGTGGCACTCCTTTGCAAAGGTCCTCTGGCCAGGTAGGCTTACTTTACAATTAGGAATCAAAACTCCTTATGCAATTTAGACTCATAGACGCTCAGAATTTAATCTTTTGTTGTTGGTTTATGTTTTCATATGCCTTCTTAAGTATGTAGTCAGTTCTTGTCAATAACTAACTATTCAACCTCTATTTCTATCTCAGTGTAGCTGACAGCCAACCAGGAATTCAGAAAAAGAAATCATAATTGCAGGTCTAGTGGGCATGTGGTAGCTTGGCCCAGTTGTGTGGTCTCATCTTTGAGGTCAAGACCCTAGTGAGAAAGGGAGTTAGACAGCAGACTAAAATGCCTGCTTAGGCAAGCACAGGAGCTGCGGTTCAATCTCCAGCATCACATCCTAGACCCACCTCCACGGTGGGCTGAGCTGGGCAGAGTCCAGGCATAGTGGCGCATGCCTGTAATCCTAAACTTGTCTCTTAGGCAAGCACAAGGACCAGGGTTCGATCCTCAGCATGATATGCCTAATCCCAGCACTGGAAAGGCTGAAAACAGGAGGATCACTATGAGTCCAGGTTGCCTAGTGAGACCCTAAAGAAAAAGAAAAATAATAAAAGAAAGGGAGTTAGGATAGGATAGGTGGCTCTTCAGAGGGAAGAATTTCTAATGGAGGTAAACAGCTGAAAGTACATATACTATTTGGGGAAGCTGAAAAATATCATTATTATTGGAATTTTGTGTATGGGCAGATTTATTAAATATTTAAACAGACTGACTCACTTAATGTTTACTACTACTTGCACCATTAAACTATTTGTAGACCATTTCTTAACTCATTCATTCATTCAACAAGCATTTTACCCTTTATATACAAAGTGTTGATATAAGGCCTCAACAAACTTCTAATAAATGTTGTCTTCCCTATACTCTTTTCTATCTTCTTGTCCTTTACAATTCTTATTTCCTCATTTTTCTTTCTCAACCTTTTTTTTTCTCATTGGGTTAAAGTATATGATACATTTATTTACTTTTTTTTTTTTTTCTTCTACACTTGATCTTAGCCAAAAGGCGGAGAAGCGACTATTTTTTCTTCTAAGATCCAGCTAATTCAAATCAGGAAGACACAGGTTTTACTAGTCCCTCAGCTGCATGCCTGATCTTTGAAGCTACCCATTCTTGTTTATGGAAAGGCTGGACGCATGACAGTAGTGCAGACAAGGCTAGATTTCCTACTGAGATTAATTTCAGAATTTTGGAGCTAAAGCTCTAATCATCTGCTCTTTCAAAGCCTGCCTTTGTCTACTTTTCAGCCAGGGATCAACCTCTACATCTCTCTGAAAGTTTTAGTTTTAGGGAATTGTCTCTTACCAGCTATTTTGCCCATATGGAGTCTGAACGTTTTCATTATACAAAGGTGTGCACCCAAAGGAAAGAAGTTTGGAATATACAAGGGCAGATTCTGAAAACATAAAGGCACGTACTTATTAGGAATCTGGAGGGCCTCTTGACCGTTGGGGGACTTGGGCTTTGTGCTTTCTCACAGCTGCTCAGCACGTGGTGGTCTCCTTTTAACTTGCTGAAATGAACCCTTGTGCTCATCTAATAAATATTTACTGAAAGCAATGAATGAAAATGAAGAAGCCATGCTGGATATTTCTTCAGTGGTCAGGTGGACATATTTGTCAAGATCAAACACATAATACTGACTTTTTCATGTCTCTTTTTAAGCTGGGGTTTCTTTTTGTGTTGTGGTCTTGGGTCCTAAAGTGGAGAGAAACGGTTTGAGAGGTGTGTACTGGGGCGAGAGCTACTGGACACACCTCAGGCTGTTTCATAATGTGCTTATGAGCTTACAAGCATTAGCTTCTGCTAGCCCATTCCCTGCACAGCAAGTAGTAATATCCTACTAACCAAGGAAGGAAAAGGCAGTTCTGGGAACAGGGCTCAGTGCCTGAGTTATGCTCAGAGACCTGCTTCTGATTCCAGGGCACTGAAACATACTGCAATCTAACCTCACCTAATTATGGGGTTAACGGCAGTAAGGAGTGTGTGGGGTAGGTTCTGAGGAGAGTGGGCATCCTCTGTTTTGTGAGCCATGTTTTGCCTGAGTGAGTACCAGAGTTTTGAGGGGAAAAAAGAATTCTTAAAAGTAAAAAGATAAGATAAATAAAGATTTTTTTTTCTAGATGTGTTTTAGCTTTAGATTTGATATTTAAATTTCAACCCATTTTGAGTTAATTTCGTCATAATTTATAAAGTATAAATCAGGCTGGTCTCTTAAAAAAACATGTAGTATGCATTCACATATTGTACACATTATCTTCCCTTCCTGTCCATATTGCAGTTGTACTCTCTTTATGATCATGGTGTTATATTTATTTCTCTCTTCTTTAATGGGGCTATAGCAGCATATTTTCCCCAAATTTGTCTAATTTACTTTGCCTTGAAAATACCAGCTCTTGTTTTCATCAGTTCTTTTTCCCAAATACATTAACTTAACTTTTCAATGTAGATACATTAATCAATGGCATAACTGTCAAGCAAACTTGCCACTCAGTATGCATGCATGCACTGTTAGCAAATGAACTTGAATTCCAATCCAAAGCAAAGAAACTTCATATTTTATTAAACTTCAGCACAAGTGAAATACCGATTCACTAGGCATTGGCATCTTTGCATTATCTTTTTCTTCTGCACTGTATGATATTTTGACACTTCAGGACCTCAGGACCTTGCAGACCTGTGAGAATATGCCTTCCTCAGGGTTTAGCTAATTCCTGGAGATGGCAAATAATTTACCTACAAGCACACCTTTGATAGTCAAATCAATCAATTGCAAGGTATATTTCCATGTATCTTCTTTTATATTAATCATGGAATCTAAGAAACTATCCCCTCTGCCCCAAATTACCCCAGGACCAGACACTGGATAACTAAGGAGCACTCCTACAGCCCACCATCTGATGAAATTATTCAAGCTATCCACACCCAAATCTGCTAACCTAGCCCCACCTGTTTCTTCCTGTAAAAGCACCACAGAGGCCTTAGCACAGGCTTTTCCTTAGCCTTCTGCTCCCTGACTCACCTGGGTGCTTCTCCATATAAACATGTGGCATGTGACAAGCCCTTTTGGGAACTTAGCCCATCTTGGGAACTGTGAGGAGTAACTACCTTTTCGATGGTAATTGTCTCTTGATTTGTTGGTGTCACCACACCTGAACAGAAACAAAACCTCAGCTATATTTAAAAAAGCTCTGGGTTGCTGGATTGGAGAGAGGTGGAGGGGATTCAAAGGGGATGGGTTGAGTGGTTAGGGTGGAGGAATAGAGACACTGAGTGGGGCACTAAGGTGTCTGGTAGGAGTAGAGAGGGAAATATTGCCTGCAAAGGCATCCCTGAGTATAATTATTCCTTTTATCGGTGAATCAGTGGAGTATCTTTAGGGTTAAAGATAGGACAACACCTCAACAATTGCCCTTTTCAGAGCAGATACTATACCTTCTGTGCCTACTTATTCCCCTTAGAAGGTATTTGTTGAGCTCTCAGTAGTTGTCGAATTCCATGACAGAGGAAGTAGAGTCCAGGCTGATAGACAGATAGTAGAAGCAGAATCCCATTGCTGTCTTTTGGATCTTTTTCTTTTCTTTTTTTTGAATCTGTGATCAAACTCAGAACCTTGCATTTTCCAGGCAGGTACTTGTGCCTCTGAGATATCTCCCCAGCCCCTATTGTTATGTTTTATGTCTAGTTGTCCCCCCAAAGCCTCATGTAGTCATTAGGTGGGGACTTCGATAGATTAAGACTTGACTCATGAGTCACTGGGATTATGTGTTTTAGTACTGATGTGATTATCAGTCTGAGTAGGGATGGGACTATGGGTGTGGTCTAGGGTGGATATCCTAGGGTGGATATCAGAGAGCCTGATAGGAATATAAAGAGAGAGAGACAGATTAGAGCTGTTGCTCTCTGCTGCTCTGTTTGGTTGGCTGCCTCTGTCGCCATTTTGTTGCTGTTCCACCGCCATGAACTGGATGCTCTCTGCCATGTGCCACTCAGCCTTGGATCCAGCCAAGAATGGACTGAAACTTCCAATAATTGTGAGCTAAATAAACCTTTCCTTCCTTCATTTTGAGTGTCAGGTATTTGTCCCAGCAATGAGAAAGAAGTTACTAAGACACCTACCCTTTGGATCTTAAATAGCCCTCAAGTGCTAAAAGGTTGGTTCCAAAAGCTCCATTACTAGACAGGTGGAGTCTTAACTAGTAGGACCATCAGAAGAACTTCAGCTCACTGGGTGTGGACCTGCAAAGGGATTAGTGGATCCCTGTTCCTTTACTTTTCTCCTGGCCATAAGTGAATGGTTTTGCTCCTCTGGACATTTTTCACTATGATGTGCTGTTTTGCCACAGATCCAAAAGCAACAATACCAACTGATAATACATTGGAATCCCCAAAATATGAGCCAAAATAAACATTTTTCTTTATAAGGCACTTTATTACAGAGAGGCAACTGATATACTCCCTTAAGAAGTTTGTGCAGGAAGAAAGCATGTACTGGGTGTGCACACAGAATGCAGGTTGAGAAACTTGCAGTTAAGTTAGAGCTTGATGCTGAAGATTAGGCCTCAGAAAAGGCCTCAGTGAAGAAAAGAAATTTCATTGAGTCTCTCAAATGTGGGCGGGATTTGGGAAGGAGGCAAGGGAAGGATCATTTTGGTAGGGAAGGACAGCCTGGTCAAATGACATTAAGATACTTTGTACTGGGGTATGATGATTGAATTATCACGAGAAAAGCAGAAGCCACTGGAGGTGAGAGAAAACAAATAAAAGGGATGCAAATGAGGAAGAAGTCAAATTATCCTTGTTTACAGATGAGACAGTTCCGTGTTTAGAAAAACTCCACCAAAAGACTTCTAGAGCTAATTTACACTCAGCAAAGTAGCAGAAAAAAAAATTAACACTTTAAAAATCAGTAGCTTTTCTATACACCTATAGTGGATTTCTAACTGATGGTCAGCTTCCTATAACCAGTTCAATTAAACTAGCACGGTGCTGGTGTAGGAGGACTACCCGAGGGTTGTTGCCAGCAGCATAAAGGCAAAGCAGGAGAAGCTGCCAAAACGCTGTTAGGGATGCTCTTTGGTGAAGCTGTTGGAGCTGTTGGAAGCTGCTAGTTCTCTTGGGCTGTTCTGATGGAGGATTTTGTCGTGCTGGCTTTCCTGATGAACTTTGGAGGAGCTTGGGTCCTCACCTTTAGCACCACTTCTTGGTTCCAGAGGGGAAGATGGCGCACTGCTCAGCCTCACGAAGCCTGTCACATTGGCTTTCCTGATGGGAACTTGGCTTTGCTTGTTGCTGGGGGAGCTCGGGGCCTCACTGTTGCTGAGGATGGCTGTGGTACTTTTGGGGGAGTTCTGGTGCTTACCTTGAGCAGTGCTTCCTGTCTTCAATTCAGATCCCTCGGCTTGCTAGCACAGATCCCTCATCCCACTGGCAAAGGCTTCCTAGCTTCCACCAACACAAGTCTGTGAATCAGACCTGCATGAGACTTTGTTATGGGCTCTAGGCCCTCAGGTAGGTTCTTTAGTGTTTAGTGTGGGTAGGTTTCTAGCACTTGTATATAATTCTTTGGGTGATTCATTAAAAATATTATAAAATGTGTCCTGTATTATATCATTGCCCTTACAAAAATCCCAAACCATGACAACTCAGTCACGAACTAGCTGAGAAAGAAATCAGGGAGACAATCCCATGCATAGTAGCTTTAAAAAAATACCTAGGAGTCAGTCAAGAGATGAAAGATCTCCCCAGCACAAATTTCAGAACCCTGAATAACAAAATTGGAGAAGATACTAAATGGTGAAAAGACTGCTGTTGTTCATGGGCTGGCAGAATTAATGTTGTTAAAATAATCAATTAATGCCAAATGCTGGAGAGGCTGTGGGGAAAAAAGAACCCTTCTTAGACCCGAAGATTCAGCAATATATTAGATTAGTAATTCAGTAATTTACATTAGCTTATGGAAACATAGACTGGAGTTAAAAATTGACAGATTGAATTAATTTAGAGAGAAATTTAGAAGGTCCTGTTTCACCATATCTGATCTGAAGGCAAAGTTTATTTTGCCTTAGTGCTGAGTCACTAAGAATTGAATGTGGTAGGTGGAAGAGGATGGTGGTAGCAGGTACGTGCAGGTCTGGTCCCAGAGTCGGAGCGAGGAGAGTTCTGTTGGCTGTCACAGTGTCAGACATTTGTGTGTATATCACACTGTTGATTAGAAAATGAGCTCTAAAACATCTTCATTAGTGAAAGACAAGGAGATGAACTTGGCCGAGATACACTAAAATCAGCCTCTTCCTCCTGATGGGATCTGCAGAGCTTGGACTCACTCTGTCCCTCTGAGTGCCTATACAGCTCTCCTCTGCCTCTACCTCCGTGTGTAGCCAGGCCACTCAGCTCCTGTGAAAGGCATGGGGCGGTGTCATCCTGTTTCTGGGTACAACAGTTTAATTCTATTAGCTTGAATTGTTTTATATTTCCCACTACCCCAGTTATGTGTCACACAGCAAGTGTGCAAAAATACCTCCTAAATGGAATGGAGTGCCAAGAGCTCTGAACTTGGAGGCCAGTGGTTTGGACTTTGATGCAGGCCATATGTGTCATGTGCAAGCACTTGGGTAGTGCACTGAGCTGACCTTCTGCATTTCATGAGAAGACTAAGGACCTCTGCTCTGGCTACTTTACTTTTAATGTAGGAATTCATAAAAATGTAGATTGGAGCTGAAACTACTATGGAAATGTAATGTACGCATCCTGTAAGTCTTCGCTGGAACAGTGAACACTTGCCTGGATCTAGACCTGGGGAATGAGAGAGTCCCAGCAGTGTGGCTGGCCCCAAGCCAGGCCCTACCCCCACCTGCCATCACTCCATCTGCAGAGGAGCAGTGTGCAGCAGCTTGAATTTTCCCATAGAAAAGACTTTTATGACAGACATCTGGAGAGCTACACTGTAGAGATGGGTGGTACAATACTGGTCTGTATTGTCTGCTTTCTAGCTTATTTATTTATTCAGGAAATTGTATTAGATGCTGGGGAATGAGAGATGAATATTTTTTAAAAAGGTTTATAATTAAATGAGGGAGACAGAACTAACAAGTAGACTGACAAACACGTTTGTAAGTTGTGACATATCCTTTGCCAGATAAATAAACAACATGTGGCATACTTATGCAAGGGAGTACTATTCATCATAAGGATAAATTCGAGGTATTTGTAGAAACATGATGTACCTTGAGAATATAATGCTAAATGAAATAAATCAGACACAAAAGTTTAAATATTACATCATTTCTTTTGTATGAGTAAAACTAATTCAAAGTGCAAAATTTAAAAAATGACATGAGAGGGAGGTAGATCTGCTGGAGACAGGGAGGTGATCTAGGAACACAGAGGAAGGAAGAGAGGGCAAGAAGAAATAAAAAGGGTTAAGATGTAATGTGTAGGGGTGGGGAGAAGGCTCAGCAGGTCTAAGCAACCCTGCATGGTGGTGCGTGCTTGTAATCCCAGTGCTGGGGAGGCTGAAACAGGGGGATCATTATGAGTCCAAGCTGTATAGTTAGACCCTGTCCCAAATACATAAAAAAATTAAAAGAAAGATGCGACGTGTATATATATCAATTCTCAGTTGTACATATATTCATTTTATATTCATAGTAATGAAAAGAAGGAAAAATTGTGCTAAATGCTGGGAAGGAAACCAGTCAGGAACTGTGCTGGTGGCTAAGGCTGGCAGGAGACACATTTCGAGTAATTTCAGTCCTCTGTTAGTAGGAACTTGAAGGAGAAAGCCAGCCATGCAGAGAGCTGTGCTCAGGACATTCCAGGCAGAGAGAAAGGGCGTGGAATGGCCCCAAGACCAAAGGAGTCTTCTAATAGAGGCTGAAAGGTGGCGGGTGGGATTGGCATCTAGGTTGAGGGAACATCCCAGGAGAGTGCCAGAAGTGGATGGAGACCAGGTCAAGAGTGAATGAAAACTGCGGTGTGTGTAGTTTCAGAACCATCTCATGTTGGAGCCCATAATATTCTCTGTTTTATTAAGTCAAAATGCTGCCTCAAAATATTCCACACTGATGTATTCATCAACACGTGAAAATATCCTCCTTTCTCTTCTATCTAACCATATACCTCATGTCTAGTAATCAAATCCCCCCAACTCCACCTTCAAATTTCTTTTCAGATCTGTGTGTGGGCCCCTCTGCCTCCACTGTGACCACCCTAGGTCAAGGCATTGTCTCTCTTGTTGGGTCTCCAAGGAAGCCTTGTAGGCAGTGGTGTGCAGGTCACATCACTCATCAGGAGGGTGGCAGGGAAGTCCCGATTGTAGCATTTGCAAGTTTTCTTGGGATAGATAGTCACACCATAGTCTATATGGTGCCACTAAACATGGCATTGGGAAGATGCATATACATGTTGACTTCCTTGTTTGAGAACAAGGCAACTGCAGGACACCACACCTAGGTGTGCCTACTTCCTTCTTATAGCACTCCCAGAATAAGTTTTATTCTTACCCTTATCTGTATTCCTTATTGCAAAGAAAACCATTACATACCTAAGCCCTCAGGGTCATCTTAAACTCTTTATCACCCAATAATCATCAGGTCCAGTTGATGCTGAAATGTTGGTGGACTCTATCCTCCTGTCTCCCTTTCTACTGATAAAGAATCCTATGTATGATCTTACAACTGGATCACATTAGCAGTAGTAGGAGTCAAGCCAATCATCCTGCCTTCAGTAATTCTCTTTGCTTGCCATCCATGTTCCGCAAAGGCAACAGTTTGCTTCCTGAAGCCCAAAATACATTTTCCCCTTCAAAACCCTGTATACACAACTCACCAACAATGTTGTCTCACAACTTTCTATTCGATATACCATACACTTTACAATTTGTTCAAGTTCATGTTGTGTTTATGCTTGCAATTTACTCCTTGACTGCCAAATTTTCAGAGCATCTTTCAACTAACCTATCATTTTGTACTATGTTTTAAGGCATTTTTTAATGAAGCTGCTTCCATTTGTTTTATCATTGTATTTTTTTGGTTCCTTGAGGGCAGGGATTCTCCTTTACCTACCTTTGCTGCAACAACTAGCAGAATGCTTTCCATATAATAATGAAATAACCTTCAATAGGGGGAGTCGTTGCTCTGGGCTCTTCCCCAGAATTGTGGACCAAAGCTTGAATCCTCCATCCAATCTGAACTTTTAATCTTTGGCTGAGTGACCTCAGCAGTGCACGGAAAGGTCAATTTGTTTGCTAGTGGGTGTTGCAATTCTGAGAAGGTGCATAAGTAAATTTGTTACTACAAGGAAGACATGAAATGACCAATTTATGAAGAGGAAAATGTTTCCTCCTTTTCCCAGTGTTAGTCTCTGATCAGTCAGACTCACTGGTTGTGGGTCCTGAGTGTCTGTAGTGGTGGGGGAGCATGCGGCTGAACAAAATTGCTCTCCTCATGACTGGTGAGCAAAAAAAGAGGAAGGCTGGACTCTCCATTTCTTTCAAGCACTAAAAGATTCCCCAGGAACCAAAGACTTCCTGCCAGGCCCCTCCTTTTAGAGGTTACCCTGTGTCCCAAGGGTCCCAAACTGGGGAAAAATTCTTCAATAAATGGAGCTTTTGGGGACACAAGAGTTAAACTACATCTAAGAGTAAAGCAAACACTGGCTGGCTGGAAATTTTTTTTTAAAACTACACATTGTATACATGTATGCTATCTTCACACTGTGCCCTGAAAATTACTGTAGTTACTAGGCATCAATTAAAAAGAGGCCTGTGGAGATGTTGAGACTCATGAATAGCAGAAAGATGCAACCTGATAAAAAGAAAAGAGAGAAAAAGAAAGGAGACACCTAAGAGAAGACAAAGGGATGGAATAAACTTTTTCATGTAAAGAATGATAAGGGTCAGCCAGATAGCTCAGCTGATTAAAGCACCTGCTTAAGCAGATGTAGGGGCTAGGAGTTCAATCCCCAGTCTGCCATGCTAACTCTGCACCCAGAAAGTGCTGAGATGGAGATTGAGACTGGGTGCGGTGGTGAGCATCTATAATCCCAGTGTTTGGGAGGCTAAAAGACAGGAAGGATCACTACAAGTCTGATATGTGTAGTGAGACCCTGTAGACTCTGCACTAAATACATAAAAAAAAAAAGAATGATAAAGTCTTACCAATTAAAAGAACAGATCTTTGAACCAGGGAAACCCTTTAATCATTACACAAGTATTCTGTTGATCCCAACCCAATTTTCATGTAATATTCTATCCCTCACCTAGTGACTCTTTACACTGCCCAGTGGTGGAAGTGCAGCTAATGCTCTGAACACATACCAACCTGCATTGAATGTTGTTTCATCACTGACCTCAGGAGCCTGGTCCAAGCAGAAGATAATGACAAAAAGTGATAATGATGCTCCTGACTTATCTCTATTCTGCTAGCATAATCTTTAGATGCATGACATATAGTAGATGCTCAACAAATGTCATTCATCGGTGTCTGTTTCCTCCTTCAAGGCAGTGCTTGACTTCATGAAGACCCTCCACTAAGCCTGCTAATGCTGTAGGATAGAAGCAGCTTGGCTCCAAAGCAGGATGCAATTGCAGAAGAGGCAGTGGGTGTCCATATGGTGCCTCCCCAGCCAAGGACAGAAGGTGCCATGATCTCCTCTGCAGTAAGAGCAGAATATTAAAAATTAGATCAAGACTTGGAGAACATGAATGAGTAGTACCTTTGAAAACACATGGAGCAGCTGGCCCAGTCATGGCCAACTATTGGAAATCACAACCAAAGACATTCTGTGATTACTGCAAGTGCTGGATAGCAGACAACAGGCCTAGTATTGAGTGTCATGAAAAGGGAAAGAATCATAAGGAAAATGTGGCAAAGAGGATCAGTGAGATTAACCAGAAAAACCTGGATAAAGCAAAAAAAGAAGAAAAAGCAATGAGGGAGTTTGCTGCAATGGAGGCGGCTGCCTTAAAAGCATACCAAGAGTATTTGAAAAGGCTTGGCTTAGGGTCAGACATCTCAGAGCCACCAGTACCCGGCACTATCCCAGTTTCTTCTTCATCAAATCAACACAAAGAAAAGAAGAAGAAGAAGAAGAAGAAGAAGAAGAAGAAGAAGAAGAAGAAGAAGAAGAAG
>PVJA010048937.1:0-13981 GCA_004027025.1 Myocastor coypus
AAAAAAAAAAAAAAAACCCAACAAAGAAAAAAACAAAAACAAAAACAAACAAACAAACAAACCCCCCCCCCCCCCGAAAATAGTTCATTAATCCCTGCTTTACTGTATCTGAGAGTGGGCATGGTGGCATGTACTTGCAATCCCAGCTCTTGGGAGTCTGTAAACAGGTGGATCACTATGAGTCTGCTCTAGTAGTGAGACCCTGAATACCCTGTAGACCCTTCCTTAAAACATGAAAAAAATAATAGAAAAAGAGAGATTAGGAACAAGGATAGGAGAAGGTTACTTAAGCTTCTGGAAACTAGTGTGGAAGACAAAAGGGAAGGAAGAAATTAAAAAACAAAAATGGGAACAAAACACAAATTACAAACAATGTTCACCCTCACAAAGAAACAAAAACAATCAGAGAATAAAACCAAATGAACATCCCTCTCCTCAAACCCAAAAGCAAAGCAAAAACAAACAAACAAACCCCCCAAAACAACTTTTTTTTTTTTTTTTTGTGTGTGTGTGTGTGTGTGTGTGTGTGATTTCAAACCTGTGGTTATCTTTTGAGGTCTATGGCTTTGACTGCCTTAGCTGGTAGGCAAAGGAGGCAATTTGAGTCCAGATCTGTGCTGGATAATCCCAGCACTCTGGAGTAGGGTTAGGGAGAGGAGTTAGTTCTGGGACTTCCACATCTATGGGTCCAGCATTTGCTTGTGGGGTTGGGGCCTGAATCATTTTGTGTGTAGCACACTGCTGTCTCTAGCCAGCCTGTCCACAGCTTCCTCACATGAAACATCTCTGGTGATTTTTCCTCTCTCAGTCCCTGTTGTAGTTTAATATGAAGCTGAGCTGTAGCTGCCCCGAGTCCTGAGTTTAGTTGGCCTCTCTGCTCACTAAGCAGCTTTCCAGGGGACAGAGCAGCTGCTTGGACTGGACTCACCCACCAGATGTTGTAGTGCATGGCACCCACTCTCCATTCCATCAGTGAGCTTCTCCCTGGAGGCCTCTAGAGTTGCCTGCTTTCACTGGGTCTCTTTACATTTCATCTTCCTTTCTCACATCATAAACCAGAAGCTATGGAGAAAGTGCAGATTGCTTCTCCCTTTTTCTACATTTTCATCTGTCTCTTCAATTTCTCTGTAGGTTCCAGTTTTTTCTCCATGTCCTTCCTGCGTCCCAGCAAGCCACCTCTCTCTCTATTTCCTTGTAAAGTTGCTATTTTCTAGCATCTGTATTCTGAATCTTGGAGAGGCTGATTTGCTGCTGCTTACTCCTCCTACATCTTCTTGGATGTCTTCTAAGCCTATACTTCCTAAAACTTATTTTGTCTATGACTTATTTAAGAGCTCTGAACTGGTAGGGCTCCATACTGAGGACACCAGCATCACAACCTGTTTTGGATTTGGGCACTCACGTGGGTCTATATGGGCGGTGTCTGTGGCTTTTGCTTTCCTTTCTTCTAGGAGGGATGAACTGACCTATGACTTACTGATCTCCTGATCTTGTTTGTGCAGCATGGGCAGAAAAATTGTCTCCGCTGGAGCTAGAGATGTTAGCTTTGATCAACTACCTTGACTTTCTCAGGATTTTCAAGCTTTTTGCTCTGAAAGTCCTTACTTGTGAATCCTTTTAGTCTTGGACAAAATGAGATGGTTAGTACCCCTACTTAGCCACTTTCCGCCGATCCTCCATCATCTCTAAAGGACTAGACTGCTTCATCAGGCATGGAGTGCAAATGTAACATGTGGGAATACAGATCAGAATATAAGTATGCTGATATTTCAAAATATGATAATAACTCTGGATCCAAATGAAATCCAAGGGGCCTGGCGGGATGGCTCAGTGGTCTAGGGCTCCTGCTTGGGAAAGTTTGGGTGGCTTCAGGGACTGCGGTTCGATCCCAGGCACCACATGCTGCGCCAGCCCTTCCCTGGGGGCGGGCTGTGCCAGCCATAAAAATGAATGAATAAACAAAGGTTCTGAAACAAGAAAAAAAAAAAATTAAAAAAACAAAAAAAAACAAATGAAATCCAAGTATGGTAATAACTACCTAGCTATAAAAATAAGACCACAGATTCCTTTATTAAAAAAAAAAAACCAGCTTCTGTGCTTTCCCATATTATTTCACTCTCCAATAATCTCCATGGCCTTTAACTAGCTTTTGCTTTGTCCCTTTAATAATCAAGCCATAGATTTCTATTTTAGGTTGAGATCAAAGTTGGCTAGTTGAACCCTCCAGGGATGGAGAGGGATTATGGTGGGATGCTCTAGGAGTTGATCCTTCCAGGCAGGGGAGAGTGCTGAGATGAGAGCAAGCTAGAAGGATATTAGGGCCCAGAGCTGGCTGACTGGGCTTTTTTTTTTTTTTTTTTTAATGTATCAGTTATTTAATTCAGTTCTTAGTAAGAAATTTAGAGCAGTAATTTATGAGGATAAATTCTATTTGTCAGAGCAAAAACAGATCGCAGCTAGCCCTGGAGCTAAGGAACAGCTTTGATTTTTGCTAAAATCTTTGAGTCCACTGCTTTCTGATCCACCTTGCGCTGTTCTGAAATCTGGTATCTCTCTTTCTCGGTGTCAAAGATCTCACCCTCCTGATGTCTGGGTTTCTGCACCTTCTTACTGAAATAAGCAGCAGTGAGGTGTTTGGAGATTTTCACTTTGCTGCTATCAATTTTGGTAGAGATAGCAATGACAAATTTCTGGTGTGTTCTTTGTAGAGGAACAAGATTAAAGCTAACAGGCCCAGTCGCAAGTAGCAAGCCACTGGCTAACTGCTTTAGGAAGACCACTCTCCTGTCTCTGTGATGTCCAGTGAGGGTGATTAAGATGGTGCCAGGAGTGATGCTAGCTCGAAGTTTCCTCACATGCTGACTGAAGAGTTTCTTGCTGTGGCTCAAGAGCTTTTAGGGCACATCTTCAGTAGGGCAGTATCTAGGCATTTTTTGAAGCTTAACCACCTGGATACCTCCATCCTTGTCTCCATTGGCCGGTTTTGCGATTGTAGCATGAACTTTCTCCTTCTTCTCAACTTTTTATTTACCAGCTGTGTCCTTTCTCTTGTACAAAGCCTTTCTGGAATACATAGCAGATCGGGAGTATCTACCAATTTCTCTAACCAGGACAGGATTTTAGCTGCAGTGGGGCTGCCCCTTCTTGGACTTTTTTTTTTGGCCTTCTTCACCTTACCTTTTTACCAGTACCACTGGCAGCAGCCTTCTTGGCTTCAGGTTTCTTCTCTTTAGTGTCTGGCTTCTCAGTTTTTTCACTTGCCATCTACCTTGCAAGATGGGAAAGAGGTGACTGGACATTTTGGCTTGTTAAAGAAAGGGTTCCAGTGGGGCGCTTTTTGCCATGCCACTGAGGTATAAGCCCAGAACTTACAGTTCCACACAGCCTCATTCCTCCCCAAGTACTAGCTTTATCCTCCATAAAGGTTCTCCTCAAATTAGGAGAGAAAAAGCCTATATTTAAGCAGCGTGCACTCAGCTATGGAGCTAATGGGCTCTCCTCATGGCCCCTCCCACCTTCTTTCACACAGTGCACATCGATAAAATTGGGATAGAAGCTGAACACACCTTTGAAAACTATTTTAGATTGTGCTGTGGTTAGCTCTTGCTGCATACTAAACTCCCCTAAAACTGATTATGCATGCAGACTGCATGAGTCAGCCCTTTGACAGGGCACAAGGAGGATGACTTGTTTCTGTTTCAGAATGTCTGGGATCTCATTTGGGATGATTTGACTAATAGGGAATAACATGAAAAGTGAGAATCTTGAATTATCTAGTAGTTTCTTCACATTCATGTGAGGTGTTAAGGATAGCTGGGTGTCTGAGCTTCTGTAGATGTGAATCTCTACAGCTATGGAGCCTCCCCTGGCACCTGGGTCCCCACAGTGGTCCTATTTCTTATGTATACGGTAGCTTAGAGCCTCCAAGTATGTGTCTGAGCAAACAGTGTGTGGTTCTTATGACCCATTATATTCTAAGTTCAAGGAATCACACGTTTACTTGTATTCAAGGTTAGGGATACAGACTTTAGTTTGCAGGGGGAAGAGCATTAGTTCATTTATCTGTTTATTTAACATTCAAGTAGCTAATTCACTATATAAACACATAAATATCAAAGATTGAGCCAAAGGCATAGTTAGAGTAATGCAGATAACCTGCTTTTTCATCAAAATTTTCCTTACAATATTTTTAAATTGTTCAAAAAAAGCATATCATAAATGATATGTGAAATTTCTCAAGCCAGATTTCTGGGATAAATTTAGATCTATCTTGAAAGACAAACAGAAAACAATATATTTCCATGGTTAAATATATTCAGAAATGTTATATGTTATACATAGCCCCTTTCTGAAGTTATGACGCACATTGATATATTAAAACCTGTGAGAAATCCTGTTGCAAATAAATATTTTTTTTTTTTTAGTTTAAGAAGTTAGATTTTCCAAAATCTATTTTTGCTCAAACCTTTACATTTTATTTTTTATTTTGTAGTGCCTGTTAAAAATCTTTAATTTTTAATTTTAATTTTATTTTTTTCCTTTTGTTTCAGAACTTCTGTTTGTTTATTTATTTATTTTTTATGGCTGGCTCAGCATGCCCTGAGGGCAGGGCTGGCGCAGCATGTGGTGCCGGGGATCGAACCGCAGTCCCTGCAGTTGCCTAAGCTTTCCTAAGCAGGCGCTTTAGACCACTGAACCACCCTGCTGGGCACCCCCATGTTAAAAATCTTATGAAATTAATGTTCTTTAAGCAGTTTTTAGGAGAAGCTGTCTAGACTATAGCTTCCAGATCAAGCTTTACGGCAAAAAAGTTCTAAAAGTATCATTAAGTAACATTTTCAATACTTGTAGCATAATTTTCAGAGCTCAGTGTGAATATTTGCACCAGACCAATTAAATCTGAATCTTTGGAGATAGAACGTGAGCACTGGAAAGTTTGAAAAGCACCTCAGGTAATTCTAATGTGCAATCAGGTTGGGAGCCATTGGATTAGATATTTAGTTCAGAGAATGAGCATTTATTCTTGGGAGATTGTACACTTGGCTCAACAGTTTCTTTCTGGAAAATTAAGAGGCACCTTTATTACCTCTACCTGAAGTACAAATCACAAAAGAAACCCACCAGATGCAGCATGTCCCTACTTACCCTCTTCTGTTCTGGAGCCTTTAGATTGCCAACAGCCTGCCTGGGCCCATGCTTTCCTGACTGCACTGGGAAAGTCATGACTGACTGGCATAGTCACTTTCCTGTTGTTGGGACAAGATATGTGATATTGATAACTTTGAGCAGGCATGTTTTATTTTGGCTCATGTTTTTTAGCCATAGTGGGCGGACTTCAAGGCAGGAAAGCACAGTGGAAGAGCCTGGGCAGAGGAGAGCTGCTTTGGGAATGGCTGCCAGGAAGCAGGGAGTCACGTTTTGGTTACAGTGACCAGTGACCTGCCTCTCTGACGAGGTTTCACTTCCTGTCAGCAAGACAGCCATAATAATGTCATAAATTCAGTCACCTTAACAAAGCTCCATCTAGGAGTCTCTTGTGGGACATCTAGATCTCAACTGTAGCACTAAACACTATGCTGACATCTCTTTTCACAATTCCCTTTTCAAAATAAACCCAGGGCCTTATTCTAGAGTGGGCAAGTGAAATTGGGGAATATGCAGTTTCAGGGAAGAGGAGACCATCTCGGGGATTAGAAGAGAGGTTTCCAAAACGTGTGTGGAGACTCAACAGAGGCCAGAGATAAGCATGAGGCACAGAGACAGGAAATGTGTTGTATCAGTGAAGTGAATGTTCCCCCTCTCTAGGAAGACTTGAAGCTTTGGAGTGCTTATTCCACAGATTGGAGAATATTCATGTAGCATACAGCTTTAGGTGCTTTGGTCCTACTTGCAATTTAATTAAGCCAATCTACAACACTCACAGACTCTGGCAAAGGTATGAAGAATAAAATGAAAGGTCTGTGAAAGCAAATGTGACTACGTACCAATCCAGCCCCCACAGTGTCCTTGCAAGTGAGTGTGTCTCACTTTACATGGAGACCACCTGTGAAGTGAATGGTGGTCCATAGTGGAGCTAAAATGGTTAGTTGTTAGGACTGGAAATCCCATTCAATCTAGCTATCCTCCTACTGGGAATTTTCCAGGAAGAACTGAAAACATCATATCATAGTGATATTTGTGCACCTATGTTTATAGCAGAACAATTTGCGATAGCCAAATCTTGGAAACAACCAAAATGCCCATCGTCTGAAGAATAGATGAAAAAGATGTGGTGTTTTTATGCAATGGAATATTACTCAGCTATAAAGAATGCTGAACTGGAAGCCTTCATATATAGGTGGATGTATCTTGAACATATGTTCATAAGTGAAATAAGGCAGACCTACATGTATAAATATCATATAGTCTACCTAATATAAGAACTCAAGAGAAGAAATAAAAATGGAAAGCTGTAATATAGTTAAATGGAAAATGAGAATTTAAGGATCAAAAGATGAAGAGAGAGCTAGGAGAGAAATTAGGAAACATGGTAGGGACAAAACCATGCATTTATATAAAAAATTGGTTAAGTTAATGTTCCTAAAAATCTCCAACAAGTTTATGAAACTAGCAGGTAATTGGTAGAATTTATGCCCTTACTAACTATATATACTGATATCTGTGAACTAAGCAAATACAATGAGGATAGCAACGTGTAATACTAAAACCATGCTTGGAATACCTATCACTCTGGTCTTTTAATTAGGCACTACTTCTAATGTCATATCCATTATTGCTATACTCTCCCTCAAGTAAACATTTGTTTAAAAATAAAAGAAAGAAAGAAAAGTAAGAGAATACAAGACAAGGAAAAAAAGGCCATAGAAGTGTGCTGTTCCAAATTTGTAAATGGTTAATTTCCTAAATCTCTGTGTAACAATGTACAATGGGTTTTTTTTTCACATTCTATAGGGATTTAAAGTTTAGAAGATCAACAACTGATGGAGAATACCTGTTTCATATTATGTCTAAGGCATTTGATATTCAGAAAGATAGTGATATTAAGCTCAAGTTCCTATGTTATAGGGAAAATATCATTAAGCTTCTTTTATGGAGAGTTAACAACTTAAGTTTGTAGACCAAATAATTAGAGAAAAAGAAGGGGTACAAGTATAGCCAATATTTTGGCTCTACCCCTTCAAGGTCAGTGAGGACACAGGACATAAAAGAACTTGCACTGTAACAGCCTATAACTTAGTGGAGTCCTAAATTTCCTATTTAAGGAAATTTTGGGGTCACAGAGGAAAGTGATCGATGATGTACAGTGTGCCTAAGGATAGTCACCTAGAGAGAAAACATTCCCTCGGGATTTGACAGAGAGCAAATGGGTCAAGCAATGACTATGATTTATCCAGATGGCTGACAGTGACAAAAGTTCTGCCAACTGCTGTACATGGTTTCAGGATAAATCCTGAGGGTACCTGGCTGACCTTGCCAGATACAAAGTCACATTTTTTGTAATATAAGTCTTGCTTTATTGTACCCTTAACCATTCAGCAGAAAAGCCTAACCATGAAGTATAAAAAAGAAAGCTATATTAATATGCTAAGTTGTAAAAGGCTGAAGTCAACAGCTTTTGATAATGCCAGATGATCTGATAATCCACGACTGTTAGGGATTATTGGACTATATATATAGCTAATTTCTCTTTGTGCAATGAAAAGAAAGATCTGTACTAATGATATTTAGACAAGAAATCATGTCTGCATCTTGTACTCTGAACAACTATAACAAAAATCATATGCAATGTATTAAATATTGTAAAACACAAAATAAAATGGCTAGTTGAACACCTTGATGCTATAGTGGCTTTCTAACAAGTGGCCAACTTACTGCACCCAACTGAATTAAACTATTGTGGTGCCTGGTGCCAGAGGCTCACCTGAGGGTTGTTACCAGCAGCATAAAGACAGAACAGAAGCTGTTGAGAGGCCGTTAGGGATGCTATTTGGAGAGGCTGTTGGGGATGTTGGAGGCTGCTAGCTCTCTTGGGCTGTTCTGCTGGAGGACCTTGCTGGAGGACTAGCTTTCCTGGCGAACTTTGGAGAAGTTTGGGTCCTTATCTTGCACACTGATTCCTGGCTCTGGAGGAGAAGATGGCGCACTGCTCAGCCTCATGAAGAAACTTGTCACATTGACTTTCCTCATTGCTGGAGGAGTTCAGGAGCTCACTGTTGGTAAGTATAGCTATGGTACTTTTGTGGAGAGCTCTGGTGCTTACCTTGAGTGCTGCTTCCTAGCTCCAGTTCAGATCTCAGCCTGCTAGCACAGATCCTTCATCCGGTTGGCATAGACTTCATAGCTTCCGGTGTTGACCTTTGGGGCTTTGCAGCATATATCATGAAGCGGGCCTGCATGAGACTTTGTTGTGGGCTGTAGGCCTCCAGCTGGATTCTTTAGTGTTCAGCGTGTGGATAGCTTTCCTACACTTGTGTATATGATTTTTTTGGGTGATTCATGATAAAATATTATAAATGTGCCCTCCATTATAGTGCTTCCCATGTAAAAAGAACCCCAAACCATGACAATGACAAAACATTTTCCTTCCATCAAGTAGTAAAGGGGAATGGCCTTGAACTTAAAGGGTAGAAAAGGATTGAGGGGAGGGGAGGAGAGCCCGATCCTGACTTACACATGGATGTATCATAATGTACTTAATTAACTGTATTTTTTGGATACTTGATTTACTTGAACGCATTTTTGTTTTATATGACATTACAATCTGTAGTTTGCATCTTGAATTATTCCGTTCTCCAGAAGCAGAATTGTTGAATTAAAGAACATAGGTATTTTTCAAGTTTTTGATACACATTACTAATTTCCCTCTTCAAAATTTATATCAAGTCATATTCTCATGAGCCATATAGGTGAATGTTCATTTATATATATGCAGGTTTTTCTACACTAGACCTTGAAAATTAAAGTGTTTATTGGCATTCTTCTTTTTTTTTTTTTTTTTTTGACTACCCCCCTGTCTGGCTTATTTTTAGAAATTTATTATGGGGCAAGTTAAATCACACATATTATCTCCATGGTCTATTTTTAATTCAAGAAGTAAAATTGCAGATATCTCTTTGCTTTAGACATATGACAATCATTTTTTTCCTCTTTCCCCTTCTCCTCAATCAGAAGTAAGTAACTTTTAGGTTGCTAATAAAGGACCAGAAACTATCTTTCTTTAAGTGTGCTGCAGGTACTTCTATGAGATTTTCACTTCAGCCTCTCCCTAGCAATGGATTTCAACTTATCTCCAAGGATCTTAAAACTAACTTCAGAGAGCTGGTCTGCTAGTTCAGAACCGCCTCCTTGAGTGAATTTCAAACAAGGAAATTGGTGGAGGGTTAAGTAGAGCCATGATTTAATGCCTTCTCTTTGTCCTTTCATTATCAGGCAGATGGAAGCCCTGCTAAGTGTGTTCACTGTGCTTAGATGTTGTCAAGTACCAGTGATCTTTATTATTCGTAGATTTATATCTTGTTACAAGTTATTTCTAACCCCAAACTAATATTCATGGCACTTTTATAATTGCTTTATAATGCACATATGCAGAATAGCAAAAACTGAGGTTCTCAAATACACATGTCCCCAAATGAGGCTGCATAAGACAGTGTTGTACCTTCAGGACTAGGGATTGAACTCAGAATCTTACACTTGCCAGGCAAGTAAGTGCTTATTCTACTGAGCTATCGCCCCAGCCCCTTCTTATTTAAGCATAAGCTTTTGGCGTTCGGCTAAAAGGAGGCTAGGGTGTAACTTTCTTCAGTCGTCCCGAATCTGGGTTCATCTGACACCAGCCGCCTCCAGCAAGCCGCTCAAGTTTGGCCCCAACGAGATCAAAGTCGTGTACCTGAGGTGCACCGATGGTGAAGTCGGCCAACACTTCTGTCCTGGCCCCCAAGATTGGTCCCTTGGATCTGCCTCCAAAAAAAGTGGGGGGTGACATCACCAAACCAACTGGTGACTGGCAGGGTCTGTGGATTACTGAACATTCAGAACAGACAGGCTCAGATTGAGGTGGTGCCTTCTGCCTCTGCCCTGATCATCAAAGCCCTCAAGGAGCCGCCAAGAGACAGAAGGAAGCAGAAAAACATCAAACAGAGCGGAAACATCACTTTTGATGAGATTGTCAATATTGCCCCACAGATGCGGCACCGGTCTTTAGCCAGAGAACTTTCTGGAACCATTAAAGAGATCCTGGGGACTGCCCAGTCAGTGAGCTGCAATGTGGACAGCCGGCACCTTCATGACACCATAGATGATCAACAACGGTGTGGTGTAGTGCCCAGCTAGCTAAGGAGCATAAGAAGAAAACATCAATAAAAAGATGATCTGACCAAAAAAAAAAAAAAAAAAAAAAAAAAAAAAAAAAAAAAAAAAAAAAAAAAAAAAAAAAAAAAAAAAAAAAAAAAAAAAAAAGAAAAAATCTTCCATACTCTAAGTGTCCTTTTTGTGATATTATGTAATTTTTTTATTTTTAAAGAAAATACAGAATGTTAAAGAAGAGGCATTAGAAGTGATACATAATTTCACTAAACAAAATAAAAAAATTTGACAGTGGTTGCTATATTACATAGTTCTATCTTCAAATTATTCAGATTATCAGATATAAACATACAGAATTGGTGAAAAACAGTCACAAAAAGAAGGAAAAAAGAAAACATTTGTGCATTAACTGCTCCTTTTAATAGACCAGCAGAAATCAGAAGTATAATTATCTAAGCCATCTTGAATATATACATAAATACATATTTTTCTCTTCTTTCTTTTGTCCTTTTTCTCATCTCAGTTTTTCCTTCACATTAGACAAATTCTTTCCTTTTCACAGTATCTATCATACCTTTCAGATTTTATTTGCTCTTTCAGATTCTTACACTAGTGAGACAATAAGATGCTTGTACTTGTGGGTCTAATTTGTTTCACTTACCTATAAAGGCCTCAAATTTATAGCTGAGTACTACTCCATTGTGTAAAAATTTCACATCTTTTTTTATCCATTCCTCAGTTGATAGGCTTTTGGGTTGTTTCCAAGATTTAGCTATGATAAATTGCATTGCTATAAAGTGGGCATATAAATCACTGTGGTATGATGTTTTCAACTCATTTGGAAAAATACTGAGGAGGGGAATAGTTGAGTTGAATAGGATCTCCAATCATAGTTTTTTGAGGAATTTCCACATTTATATAGTAGTTGTACCAGTCTGCACTCCCACCAACAGTAGAGAAGGGTTCCTTCTCCCTCACAACCTCTCCAGCATTTGTTATTGGTTGGCTTCTTGATAACAGCCTTTCTTTCTTTCTTTCTTTCTTTCTTTCTTTCTTTCTTTCTTTCTTTAACAGTTGACATACATCATATTGTCCTCACAATAGTTATACAGAGCACAGGGTGTGGGCATGACACACCTTCCAATTGATATTGCTAAAGAAAGAAAAAAAATTTAGAGTTCTTATATTAGGGAGACTATATGATATTTACACATGTAGGTCTGGTTTATTTCACTAATGAGTATATGTTCAATATACATCCATTTATATATAAGCCTTCCAGCTTATCATTCTTTATAGCTGAGTAATATTTCATTGTATAAAAATACCACCTCTTTTTTAACCATTCTTCAAATGATGGGCATTTTAGTTGTTTCCAAGATTTGACTATTATAAATTGGGCTTCTATAAACATGGGTGCACAGATATCGCTATGGTATGAGGTTTTCAGTTCTTCTGGGAAAATTTCCAGTGGGGGGACAGCTGGATTGAATGGGATTTCCAATTCTAGTTTTTAAAGGATTCTCCACACTGCTTTCCATAATGGTTGCACCAATCTGCATTCCCACCAGCAGTGGAGAAGGGTTCCTTTTCCCACACAGCCACTCCAACATTTGTGGCTGGTTGATTTCTTTATGATAGCCATTATTTCTGGGGTGAGATGGTATCTAAATGTTGCTTTTATTTGCATCTCACGAATGGCTAGCGATGTGGAGCATTTCTTCATGTATTTATAGGCTTGCTGAATTTCTTTCTCTGAGAAGTGAGTGTTCATCTCAGATGCCCATTTCTGGATTGGGTCTTTGAATTTTGGAACCCTAATGGTTTTTAGTTCTTTGTAGATTCTAGATAGAAGAACTTTGTCTGAGTACTTATAAGTTAAAATCTTTTCAAAATTTGTGGGTTGTCTTTTCATTCTGTTGGTAATTTATTTTGACATACAAAACTTCTTAGCTGGAGGAGGACCCATTTGTTGATGCTTTCAAGTGTTAAACATGCAATTTGATTTCTGTCCATGAACTTTTTGCCTACTCCAATGTCTTCAAGATTTCCTCCCACTTTCTCTTCCAGGAGATTTAATGTTTCTCTTTTAATATTTAGATCTTTAATCCATTTTGACTTTAGTTTAGTGCATGGTGATAGAATAGGGTCCAGTTTTAGTTTTTGGCATGTAGAGAGCCAGTTTTTCCATCACCATTTGTTAAAGAGAATATCTTTCTTCCAGTAAATGTGTTTGGCCCCTTTGTCAAAAATAAGGTGGCTGAGTGTGTTTGTATTTGCTTCTGCATCTTCTAATCTATTCCACTGATCCTCAGGTCTATTTTTTTTGCCAGTACCATGCTGATTTTATTACTGTAGCTTTGTAGTATAACTTTAGGTCAGAAATTGTAATGCCTCCTGCCCTACGTTCGTTGCCCAGAATTATCTTTGCAATTCTGGGTCTTTTTTGGTTCCAAATAAATTTGAGGAATGATTTCTCCAGGTTTGTGAGGTATGTTGATGGTATTTGGATAGGAATTGCTTTAAATCTGTATAGCAATTTAGGGAATATGGCCTTCTTAACAAGGTTAGTTTTTCCTATCCAGCAGCACAGAATATCTTTCCATTTTCGGAAATCTTCTAGGATCTCTTTTTTCAGAGTAATGTAGTTTTCATTGAAAAGGTGTTTTACTTCTTTAGTTAGGTTTATCCCTAAGTATTTCTTTTTTTTTTTTCAGTGCTATCATAAAAGGTACTGTTTCTCTAATTTCTCTCTCAGTGTGTTTGTTATCTGTGTAGAGGAATGCCACTGACTTATGTGTGTTGACTTTGTAACCTGCTATGCTACTGAGTTTGTGCATTAATTCCAGTAGCTTCTTGGTGGAGTTCTTTGGGTGTTCCAAGTAGATTATCCTGTCATCTGCAAATAGTGAAAGTTTTACTTCTTCTTTACCTATTCTTATTCCTTTTATTTCTCTTTCTTGTCTAATGGCTGTAGCTAATGATTCCAGAACTATATTGAATAGGAGTGGTGCTGGAGGACATCCTTGTCTTGTGCCAGATTTGAGAGTAAAAGACTTCAGTTTTTCCCCATTTAGAATTATGCTAGCTGTTGAATTGTTGTAGATGGCTTTTATCAGGTTGAGGTAGAGGCCCTCTATTCCAATTTTCTGTAGGACTTTGAACATGAATGAGTGTTGGACGTTGTCAAAGGTCTTTTCTACCTCAATTGAGATGATCATGTGATTTTTGGCTTTGGCTCTATTGGTATAGTGTATTGCATTTATTTATTTATTTATTTTTCAATTCTTTTATTGTTTAAATTTAACAATGGTTATATTACATATTTTCATCATCGGATCAGTTTAGATTAATACATATAGGTATATAAGATTGATCAAACAACTAAACATTAACCTTTCTAAATCCACATTACTTTTTTTTTCTTTTCCGCCTTTTTTTCTTTGAAAGTTGACATATTGCATATTATCTTCACAATCCTTCTATAGAGTGCAGTGTGTGGGCATGACCCACCTCCCTATTAATGTTGCATAGAAAAAAGAAAGAAAGAAAGAAAAAAGAAAAAAAAAAGGAAAGAATATACTTCTCTTTGGACTAAGAGGAAGCAGATACATATACAATCAAAGGTTTTGCAATTGCAGTGTGCCACCAGTGAAGCTTGTGACGTTGGAGGCTATTG
>PVJA010048938.1:0-13966 GCA_004027025.1 Myocastor coypus
ACATTCCTCACATTCACACAGTGTTTGTTCAGTGTGGGTTTCCATGGGATTAGTAAGGCATGGAAAATACTGAAAGGTTTTTTCATATTCCTCCAACTTGTAGGGGTTTTCTCCATTGAAAACTTGAAGATCCATAGCAAGGCTACACCTGCAACCCTAGGAAAACAGGAATTTTAAAGACATTATAAATCAATCCATTCTACTTAAGTCATCAACATTTGTCACAATACCTAAGCTAAAATTGAAGGTGGTAGTCTAGGTCCCCAAAGGTTATCTTTTATAAAGGCAACAACTAAGATGAGCCTCATAAGATGTGACGAAGGTTTGCAACACAGACTATAACCAAACACTACTTTGTCATCTAACCCCACAGAAACAAGTCAGACATTTCAGAATTTAACGTACGATGCTGAAGGATGCTGGTTTGTTGTGACACATTTTTACCTCTTAGCCTGTTGCTCACAGATTATCCCATACTGAAAGCATATAGATATCAGTATTCAGCCAAGTATGTATCAGTTATCTATGCCGTTTGAACTACAGACTCACAGGCTTGTTGTAAAGCAGTCCATGTTTTCTGTGCCAATTAAGCCCTATTTACTTATTTTTTTAAGCAGAATTTTAAAGGAGTGGTAGATGTGCTGCTTGGCAGTCATGTGATTTTGTTTTATAAAGGCTGATAAACTGAATCCAATAATGGCAGCACCTTTGACAAGGTTTGCCTTACTAATGCAGAACTAAATACAGTAGTCTCCCATACTCAGTTGCACTTGCCAATGTGTATTTTTCATGGTTAACTAGAGTCTAGAGAACTAAGTAGAGAGGGTTAGCAGTGTAAATCCTTCATGGTGCACTTACCTAGCATGTATAAGGACTTGAGTTGCATCCTTAGCACTGAATTGTAAATGGTGACTATAGGGTAATATACTGTGAGAAAGATCGCATTCACATAAAAAAGTATTTATGGAGTTCTTTACTATCTACAATTTTATCTGACTAATGGCCATGATGCAAAGCATCCCTATGGATACGGGGAATTATGTTACTTCCATTTTTGCCCAGAAACCTTCAGATGGAAGGAAGTACCGAGTGAAAGAACTATGAGATTGCTTAGTGACTACTGCACATAGTATGGCTTCACTGAAGGTAACATGGCCTATGTCAGCAAAGAAAACCAGGTAAGGTCTAGTGCTGTTGGGGTACTGTTAACAAAAGGGAAAAAAATACTTTCATAATGTGGTCCTATGTCAGGCTGGCGAGATAGTAGTCTAAAGCGCCTGCTTAGGCAAGCTTAGGCACCTGCAGGGACTGCAGTTTGATCCCCGGTGCCACATGCTGCACCAGCCCCACCACCAGGGCAGGCTGAGCTGGCCATAACAGAAAGAGAGAGAGAGATTAAAAAATATTTTTTTTTTAAATGTGGCACAGCCGGGCGTGGTGGCTTACGCCTGTAATCCCAGCACTTGGGAGGCTGAGGCAGGAGGATCGGTGTGAGTTCGAGACCAGCCTGGGCTACAAAAGTGAGCTCAAAGCCAGCCTGAACTGCACAGTGAGACCCTGTCTCAAAAAATAAATAAATAAATAAATAAATAAATAAATAAATAAATGTGGCACAATGTTGATCCAAAAGGAAACAGACATTATGGTAGTATTGGTGTGACATGCAAAGGTGTAATAGTAAACTGGAAGACACAGTATGAGACTTCAACAGAGGGTGATCTTCTGAGGAAGTTGGGGGATAGAGACAGACGCTTTTGAGAGAAAGTATTAATTTCCATCATTTTTAGAAACATCTACTAGTCGTCTTAGTAGTGTGTGTGTGTGTGGAGGGGGTGTTCACCTTAGCAGAGAATAAAGAATATACCTGGGTCATGGACTAAACAGACTGTGAACTGAGGAAAAAGAGCATACCATGTGCTCACAGCTACTCAGAAGACTGAGGCTAACGGATCACAAGGTTGAGGTCAGGCTGACAAATTAGCAAAGTCCTATCTGAAAAGCAAAAACTAAAAGACTTACGGATCTAGGATGTAGGTTCAGTGACAGAGCACCCTTCAGTGTGATCCCCAGTAAAACACATGAGCTGGGTGTGGGGGCACACACCTGTAACTGCAGCACTCAGGAGGCTGAAGCAGGGCTGCCACAAGTCAAACCTGACTACACAGAGAGTTCAAGGTCAGGCTCGACTTCATAGTGAGACCTTGTCTCCTCCTCCCACACCCACACCCACACCCACATGGAGAGGAAGAGTTGAAGCAGCAGCTCAGTGGCAAAGTTATTTCCCAGTTGGTATGGGGACCCTAGGCTCAGTCCCCAATATTACAAAAGAATTAAAGTTATATGTGTAATTTGTATATTTGGGGAAGCAGTCTATTGTATCACTGGGGAACAGGCACAGAAGTCATCATCAGTAGACTCCATTTCTAACTGTCAGATCATCAGATGGCATCGCCTCATATCCGGCTGCAAGATTTTAAAAGAGGCTGAACTCATGTGGGATGTGGAACTTAGACCCCTTTCTAAGAAGACATTCACAGTGGTATGACTATTCAGATTACAAATGGATGCTAACATATAGCACAGTGTTACCACAAGTGACACTCACCATGATAGCATGCAGCTATGTACTAAAAAATCTGTTTTAGATGGAAGATTCGGTTCAAATAAGTCTCTGTCACATGAATGCCTGCCTATTCTGTAGGATAACCTACAACTAACAAGTGCCAATGGAGGATGTGCCCAGTCTAGCCTCCAGCCCTTATGTGAAGTGGACAGGATGAAAAAATTTATAGAAACAGGTTAAGGAGTCACGTGTGGTGGTACATACATGCAATCCTAGCACTCTAGGAAGCTGAGGCAGAAAAACTACAAAGCCTAGAGCGGTCTGGAAACTCGGAACTAAGTGAAATCCTGTCTTCTTCCTTTTTCTTTTCTTTTTTTTTTTTTTATGTACTTGTTTTATTATTATGGCCGGCTCAGCCTGCCCTTGGGGGGGGGCAGGGACGGGGCCGGGGCTGGTGCAGCATGTGGTGCCAGGGATCAAACCACAGTCCCTGCAGTTACCTAAGGTTTCCTAAGCAGGCACTTTAGACTACTGAACCATGTTGCCAGCCCCAAAATCCTATCTTAAAGAACAAAAAAAGTACTAAGGATATAGCTAAGTATGAAAGCCCCAGTACCACAAAACCAAAACCAAAACAAACAGGTTAAAGATTGGGACAAGACACTGTATTGGGATTTACTTGTTATTGTGGAATTTAAAAACTGAGAAGATAAACATGATTATGAAAGAGTTACCTGGGACCTATCAGAGACATCAAAGTTCCACTGAATGCCTTGTCCAAGGGCCCCGTGGTATATTATTTCTAAAGTAAAACAGTATGTAGTCACTCTGAAGGGAATGAGGAGCATTCCTTCAAGGCCTTGCAGCGTGTGATCTGCACAAGGTAATTTGCAGGGTTTTTATTTTTCCTTTATCTCTCCCCATCCTCAGCATTAGGTATTTCTCTAAAAGCCTCGCACATGCTAGACAAATTCTATCACAGAGCTACAGCCTCACATTGCATGTGCAATTCTGATTCCTATTTTGTGTGCCCCAAGGTATCAGAGGGGTTTTGGCTGATTCTGATCTTCTTTACCTAAAGCAGAAAATCTTCAGGGGCTGGAGAGATAGCTCTGTGGCACAAGTGCCTGCAGGGCAATTACAAGGTCGTGAGTTCGATCCCCAGTCCTGAGGAGGGAGAAAAAAAAGAAAAGAAAGAAAAATCTTCGGCCACTGCTCCCTAGCTTACAGTGCAGGTGAAAATGGAACAACTTGCTGTGTCCAGCATCCAGGGTTAAAGACGTCCACCTGTCTCAAGTTTGGTCAAGTGTGCTGTCTGCTGTGTCCTACCCTCTATCAGGTGCATCCTGACTGAGACAAAAACAGCAGCATGGCACTGCGCTTCATCACCTGCACGATGGCCAGAGGTGACATGTCACAGCCCAGACTCTCACTGTCTTTCCCAGTGTCAATCCCAAGAAGCTCCTCAGATACCACTCTGGGAGAGGAGTGACCTCCTCACATACCCCGATCTGCCGACAGAGGACAGGAAAAGTCGCTGCCCTTGTAGTGTCATTTCCCATTCCCTGCACTCTAAACTAGTGAGCAGTGGCTGAAGATTTTCTTCTTTAGGTAAAAAGATCAAAATCAGCCCAAACCCCTGTGATATCTCGGGGCACCTGTCTCAAGAGGGCCTGGATTTGGCTGTACACTGTGTTAGGACTGCCTTGGTACCCATGTCAAGCTTCTGGGGCATCCTTGATCCTAAGTACAATGAGCAGCTGGGGGGTATTTGCCTGCACAGCCTGCTAGGTGGCCACCAATTGTTCTCTTAATGATATATGGCCAAAAGCTGAGAGGAGCAATCTTCCCTCCTGTGGTAATGGACATAGAACCCACAGATTATACTGGGCTACATTCCTCATTTTTTTAAATTTTTAATTTTGGCCTAAGTCTTGCTTTATAGCTAAATTCCATAGATTGGGCTTGAACCTTGAATTCTCCTAGCTTGGCCTCCTTGAATACTGGGAATACATTCACACATCATCACACTAGGCACAGAGAGAGCTATTTCTTCTGCTAGAATTTTAGGGTGAATAAAGGCCAAAATGAGAGGCACAGACACTCGAAGACAAGACACTGCCAACACCTCTACAATGGAGGAGCATCTGGAGACCAATGGGACGGCTGCTGCTGCTTGTACCTTCTAAGCAAAATTTGTAAATGAAGGGTGTGCTCACACAGAATCAAGGGGCTGAAAGATGGTCGGCTTGTTTGTTATTAGCAAGTGTCCCAAATGAATGCTATGGAAAGAGGCTGTGGTCAAGGCCACGCTGTACCTGTAGCTTTTGGAGAAAGCTGGACAGACTGTGTGTGACAGGAAGCTGCAGAGGCACCCACAGGTGGCCTGGGAAGAACGTGTCGTGTCCCTTCTGAGGCGGAGGCACGCAGTAGCTGAGACACTGTTAAGACAGGCACAGAAACGCACGTGTTAGCTAACGTACAAGAGCAAAATGGGTACCAGGGGTTAGTAGAACAGAATTCTCAGATTTTCATCTCAATACTGACTACTGGGCCTGGGGGCCTTTATTGTCAGAATACAGCTTTAATGTGCCCATCGACTAGAAGATTCTATGTATGTATCTGATCTTCAATCTTTCAAATCTATCTATACTTTTTCAAATTTAGCAGTAGAAGTCCGGAGAAATAGCTCACTGGCAAGTGCAAGGACCTGGGTTCGATCCCCAATACTGCATGCTGTTCCAGGTGTGCCCTGTCAGCCCCCTAAACCAGGCACATTGGCACATGCCTGTAATCTCAGCTCTGGGGAGGCTAAAACAGGAGGATCACTATAAGTCCAAGCTATGTAGCAAGACCCTGTACCATAAATAAATAAAATAAAAGATTTAAAAAAAAAAATGGTAGGCTACAATAAAAAAAAAAGGGTACAAGGATTTTTTTTTTTTTTTTTTTTTTTTTGTCTTTTTAAGACAGGGTCTCTCTATGCAGTTCAGGCTGGCCTTGAGCTCACTTTTGTAGCCCAGGCTGGTCTTGAACTCACACTGATCCTCCTGCCTGAGCCTCCCAAGTACTGGGATTACAGGTGTGGTCCACCACACCTGGACTAAAAGGAGTATTTTTTTAAAGGATTACCTTAATCACTCTTTATTTGTTACCTTTTAGAAGTTCAACTTTAATATCTGAAGGCTTTATTTTTATTTGCACTGAATCTTACTTAACGTTTTACGTGTTAATGATAAATACCAAAAATACATTATTTGATATTAATTTTTTTTGTATAACATCTACATTCACAAGTATTTTTAGGCAATGGCTATACTAAAAATGTATATATATACATATATATATATGTACATATATATATGTACATATATATATATATAGAGAGAGAGAGAGAAAGATTAAATATGAGGCATGTTCAACTTTACCCATTTTATTAGCTGCTGTTTTAAGGCTAGAGAAGGTATGCTTAAAGTTGGTGAGGGGCCGGCAAGATGGCTCCTCGGTCTGAAGGGTCTGCTTAGGCAAGCTTAGGCAGCCACAGGGACCGCAGTCCAATCCCTGGCACCACATGCTGCACCAGCCCCACCCCCAGGGCAGGCTGAGCCGGCTATAACACAAATAAATGAATGAGGTTTAAAAAAATAAAATTAAATTTAAAAAAAATTTCTGGTCAAGTTGCATGAATTTTTTTCAATTTCTTTTAAAAATGATATTAAAAATTGTTAGATCTTATGTTATACAGGCAAAAAATCTTTACTATTTTATTATATAATGAAAGGTAGTGTAAGTGTTGGGTTTTGTTTTTTGTTTTTGCCTTTTTGAGACAGGGTCTCACTATGCAGTTCAGGCTGGCCTTGAGCTCACTTTTGTAGCCCAGGCTGGTCTCGAACTTGCACCGATCTTCCTGCCTCAGCCTCCCAAGTGCTGGGATTACAGGCATGCGCCACCACACCCGGCTAAGTGTTGGATTTTGAATTAGATCAAGGTATACAACCTTGCTTTAAGCTTTTGTAAACAAGTAAGGGAGAAGGGGTTGAAGGAAGGGTAGGGAAATGGGAAAAAAACAAACAAGTTATATCATGTACAGACACAAGTTCTCAATGATGAATGCAATCATTATGAGTATCTAAAATGCACCAATAAAATCTTATTAGAGAAAAAAGCATAGTTTTGTTTGTTTGTTTGTTTTATGGCTGGCTCAGCCTGCCCTGGGGGCAGGGTTGGCACTGCATGTGGTGCCAGACATCGAACTGTAGTCCCTGCCAACATCTGAGCTTTCCTAAGCAGGTGCTTTAGACCACTATGCCATCCGGCCGGTCCCAAAAGCATAGTTTTGATACGTTGTTTACAGAAATAAAAATTATCACCGGGCGTGGTGGCGCACACCTGTAATCCCAGCACTCGGGAGGCTGAGGCAGGAGGATCGGTGCGAGTTCGAGACCAGCCTGGGCTATGAAAGTGAGCTCAAGGCCAGCCTGAACTGCATAGCAAGACCCTGTCTCAAAAAGACAAAAAAAAAAAAAAAAAAAAAATTATCACGTGTTTACTTAATATTATTTATATCAAAATGTAGATACAAGTTGCATCTTTAGCTGTGCTCCTATAGCTACCTCTGTCTGTATACTGAATATATTCAAAACATTTACCTTTCATGATCATTTTAACTTTAGGGAACAGCCAGAAATTGCACAGTGCCACATATGGTGAACAAAGTGGATGAGAACACACCAGCAAGTCTCTACAAGTCTGGCTTTCCACTGTAGGGCATTCAGTAACAGCATTAGCTGTATTATTTATTTACCACATCTTGTAAAGTCACTCAAAAAAGACTCCCAGGGCCAGGGAGATAGCTCAGCAGAATAAGCGCCTGCCTGGCAAGCACAAGGTCCTGAATTTGATCCCCAGTTAAGAAAAAATAATAAGACTCCCAGAACTCCTTCTGAGAGCTGCAAAATGATGGGATAAGAGTGCTTAATGTAACATGGAAGATTCTGAGGGGGTTTAATGCCAATGTGTCTTTTCCTATAATAAATTTTCACTGAAACTTTCACTACATATTTTGACCATAGCACATAATCTATTTAATCACATTACATTATTTTAAATCAGTATATGTGATATAGAAGCTATTTTAATTTAATACCTCTTGGGCTGGCACGATAGCTCAGTAGTCTAAAGCGCCTCTTTAGGCAAGCTTAGGCAACCACTAGGACCACGGTTGAATCCTCAGCACCACATACTGCACCAGCCCCACTCCCAGGGCAGGCTGAACTGGCCATAAATAAATAAGTAAACAAGTAAGTACCTCACCTAGGAGCACCATAATATTTGTGTGACATGGTATTTCCTTTTTATGCACAATTTCAAATTCCTTTATCCCTTGGGTTTGTAGCTGTCTTAAATTGAGTTCTCTGAGTTTTTTTCTCCTTTTGTTTCAGGCTTTTAGGTACTTGAAGCAAGGCAGTTAGTCTCTATCCCTGGCTGATAAGAAAAGAGAGGTCTCCCATCACTAGGCCCAGCCAGTTTAACTACAAAAATTGAACAAAGGAGAAAGTTAAGGAGATGGTAGCTGTAGCTCAGTGATAGAACGCTGCTTAGAATGCATTAAGTTCCAGGGGCCAAGGAGATAGTTCCATGGCACAAGTGCCTGCCTGGAAAACACAAGATCGCGAGTTCAAACCCGGGTCCCACGGGAGGGGGGCGGGGGGGGGGGGACGACAGAATGTATTCATTTCCATCCCTGGCACCACCACCAACCCTCAACCTCTTCCCCTCAAAAAAGAGGAATGGACACAAAAACGTGTCTCATGGCAACTTCTTGGAATGGTCTCTTTTCTTCAAGATATTCAGTCACCCCTCTACCCCTTTTTTAAAGTTCACTCCTGAAGAATCCTTCATCTCTAAGCAATTAATTTTTTCTCTGTGTTTGTATATTGGGCCAACAAGGTCCTGGTGGTTCTGAGCAACCACCCTCTCCAGAGTCCAAAGCAACCTCAGAGGGCTGAGGTCAGTCAAATCACTCAATCACAGCAGATCACTGCAATAAGCTGGTCTAATTAGACAGTACCTGTCCTGTACTCAAGGAGGTCATCAAACTGAAAGGTGGAAAACCTTACTGAAAATTCAGTTACCTGGGCCAGCGAGATAGCTCAGCAGTCTACAGCACCTACTTAAGCAAGCTTAGGCAACCTCAGGAACTGCGGTTCAATCCCAGCACCACCTGCTGCACCAGTCCCATCCCCAGGGCAGGCTGAGCCAGCCATAACATAAAGTTTTTAAAATTCAGTTACCTGCTAATGGGGACATAGCCCCCTGAAAGGACAGGGTCTGTCTCTGAAAGATTGCTATGAATCAGAAGGCCTTACTACTCCCCACAACAGAACATACAGCTCCCGAAACTTGCAATCAGTACACTGCCTGGGGTGACATTACACCTGGAGTACTCCACACAACATTAGAGTACTTGACACTTTGTGAGCTATACAGAGTACTCTATACAAGATTACAACTGGAGGACATTACAGCAGAAGCGAGGAGGACTGCGCTTAGGAGCCACTTGACATATCCAAGTCGGATGGTAAAGATTAATGGAAAACTACAACTGAAAAAGGGCAGGACAATGAACAAAGGAACGGGAAACGAAGATCTGACTCACTCATCCATAGGTGAAGCCACCGCAGCTAAGGGTGCGGCTGAGGGAAAGAAAAATAATAGAACTGCTCACTTATGGAGAAAACTTTTCGTATGAGCCATACCCACAAAGTCTATTATAGAAACAAAAATTGCAGTTGTGTGTGTGTTACTGTATTATAGGCATTTGTTTTTTATACAAATGTTTTTCACATAAACTAACCATTTGGGGGACCAGCCAGCTAGCTCAGCAGATTAAAGTGTCTGCTAGGAAGGTGCAGGGCCTGGGGTTCCATCCCTGGTGCCTGTAATCCCAGTGCCTGGGAGGCTGAAAACAGAAACATCACTAGGAGTCAGATCTGTGTAGTGAGACCCTGTACTGAATTCATAAACTAACCATTTGTTGCTGTTTTATTCTCATTTCTGTTTTGTTTTTCAGGACAAGGTCTCACAATGTAGTTCAGGCTGTCCTTGAAGTCACAATGTAGTGCTAGACTAGCCTCAAATAGCAATTCTCCTGCCTTATCCACCAGAGGGCCACTAAACCCAGGCCTATCTCTTTCTTTTTCTTTTTTTCCCCATGTATTCGGCCCAGGATCTCACTACACAGCTTGGGCTTGTAGTGGTCCTGTTACTTCATCCTTCCCAGTGCTGAGATTACAGGCGTGCACCACCACACCTGGTGGTTGACTTGGCATGCTCGGGACAGGGCCAGCATGGCATGTGGTACCTATCCAGCCCAGGTCCTTGTGCTTGCCTAGGCAAGTACTTAGGCCACTGGCTGTCCCCGTGTCCCCTCATTTCTAACTTCTATAAAAGATAAATTTGCAATTTAGTATGCAATTTAGGATATTCTTGGGAATATGACTGTATTTAAGTAAAAATTAATATGGAATCATGTGCTTCTTCTCACAGGGAAGGTAAGAAGGGCTTCCCTTGAATCTTGCTAGGTAAAATACACAGCTGCTTTATTTTTTATTTTTTTTTTTTTTTTTGTCTTTTTGAGACAGGGTCTCACTATGGAGTTGAGGCTGGCCTTGAGCTCACTTTTGTAGCCCACGCTGGTCTCAAACTCACATCAATCCTCCTGCCTCAGCCTCCCAAGTGCTGGGATTACAGGCGTGAACCACCACGCCCGGCTCTTTTTCTTTTTTTTTTTTTTTTTTAGCTGCTTGATTTTATAAGGGAAGTCAAGTGTGTGTAGATAGTACATGTGGATGGTGACAAAGTGTGACTATGCCACTTATTAAGCTATTCAGGTTGTCCTTACAATCTGCTATGGAATAAAGGACAGAATCCTTTAAGCATTTATCTTTGACATAAAAAACAGTCAGCACTGTGAGGTAAGGGCATACTGGGCAGACAGCTGCTAAGCAGTGTACGGTGAGGACATTCTGTGTTAACAGGTCTACACCATCTGCTCACAGTCTACAGCCCCTAGGTCAGGGACGGTGAAGCTTTCAGAGCTGAGTGCCAAACTACAAGCTATAACTCACTTATTTATCTCAAAGTGCCAGCACTATAACCTGTCGACTGAGGTTTTAGTTTAGAAAAAACAACTCCTATATTGGCTTCTTTTGTCTTACAAGAAAAACATAACAGCATGTGCCATAGGCTTGCCACCGTTGCCCTTGGCCATCCCCTGGCTGCCCTAGCACTGTCCTAGCACAGACACTGAACCCAAAGGACTTCCACTAGGAGAGGCGCCCTCTGCAGGCAGGGAAACCAACCTGATGGCTTCTTTCTTGCTTCTTAAGAGACACTGCGTTCTACAACGCAGGCTGCCTCTGCATGCAACTTACTGTGAAGCTGCTCCCCTAACCCTATGCCCTTGGGCTCATTCCTCAGAACCCTCCTGATGGGAACACAGAGCATCATAGGCCAACTGACCCCTCTGGCCCAAACTGAGTCCATGTCCCTGCCCACCAACAGCAGATCCTATGGCTCTGGGTGTCTGTCACAGCCCTCCTGAGGGAGATGCACCAGCCGGGAGGCTGAAAACAGGACGATCACTACAAGTGTGATCTGTATAGTGAGACCCTGTACTGCATACAAAAACTAACCATTTGTTGCTGTTTTATTCTTTCTTTCTTTTCAGGACGAGCTGTCCTTGAACCATATAGCTCTAGACTAGTCTCAAATAGCACTTCTCCTGCCCTATACACCTGGGAGCTGGGGCTGCAGGAGCTGTGGACACTCGGTGTGCAGCCTGCACTGAGCTGTCTTACATGCTGGGCTGCATCCATCACACTGGACTACTGACCAGACACAGCCAAGGCCTGGAGGAACTGAGCAGCTTCCCCACCACAGGGAGGTGCGCCTCCATGTGGCTAACACCCTAATGCTATCCCAGCAGTCTCTGCCACCTTCCATGGTCTGCCAGACCTCTGAGATCTGTAGACAGGAGAACATGGGCAAGTGTGACATGACTCTGCAGCTGGATATAAGGGCTCAAAACATTTGCTTCTGAGTTGATCAAGTTCTTTATCTTGCTTTTTCTTTATTGGTTTTTTGAGACAGGCTCTTGCTTAATTCAGGCTGGTCTTGAGCTCACTATGCAGTCGAGGCTGGCCTCAAACTTGTGATGATCCTCTTACCTCAGCCTCTCAAGCACTGGGATTATACCTGGGGACTAGCATACACAGCTACTTTTTTTTTTTTTTTAACTATTCAAGTCTTTATTTTTATTTTATTTTTTATTACTTTTAATAACAGCTCCTTTTTTATTTTTAAATTTTACTGTCTATGTTTTGGTAGTACTGTGTATTCTAGCACTGAAATATAGAAAGCTCACACCATACGGATCACATTTCCTCTATTACACTGAAGTTGTCTTATATGTTAAATCTATATAACCTGAAATATTCAAATGTTTTAAATTCAACAATCCTATATCATAAAGAACTCAAGTGGGCAATATACTATATTTACTAGATCCTTATCAGCCCTACTGCTTTCATTACTAATATTCCAAGTTTATAATACCTTGTTCAAGAGCATCACTAGTAACTTATCCAAAGATCCAAAGGTCTTGAGGTTCTCAAGCAAAGCCCCTTAGTACCTAGTAGTATTATATCACCTGATAATTCCTTCCTTCCTTTTTACATTTTGTTTTGTTTCTTGTTTTTTGCCATACTGTAAACTGAACATAGGGTCTTCATACTGAGCTATACTATATCCTCAACATTTTCGCAGTTTTCATTTTGAAACACGGTCTGGCTAAGTCACAAAACTGCCCACACTGGGCTTAAAGTTGTCACCTTCTTCCTCAGCTTCAGTTTCAGAGTGCTAGGATTACGGGCGTGTACCATCATGCCCAGCTTTTATTTTTCTGTGTGTGGGGTGGGGACCTGGGGGGTGGGGATGATGGAATCTAGGACCTTGTGCACACTAGGCAAGCATGCAAACACTGAGTTATTTACACATGTTAGTAGAAGTGTTTTTAAGAGAGGCTTCCATAAGGTACAGATATTCCTTTTGCTGGCTTCATGAATCACCCATGCGGGTGGAACTGCAGCTACCCCCTAGAAGCTGTGACAGTGATACAGCTGCACAAACAAGTGCTACAGCTGTCTGGAAATGCACTTTGCCAAGTACTCGAGTAAGTAGGGGACAGTATCTTCCCCAGTGAAGTGTCTCTGAACAACCAGATCAGAATGCGGCCCAACCAAAGCCTTGACTGTATCTCGGTGAGAAACTGGGCAGACCACTTATCTAAGGTGATTAGTTTTCTGCTCACTCCAAAAATTGTAAGGGGTGTAAATTTTGTGTGTTCAGCTGGGAGTGTAGCTCTATGATAGGAAGCAGGTTTAACATGCAGGCAGTCCTGGATTCAGTCACCAGGACTAAAAATAAAAAAAGGGGGGATAATGTTGGCTTACCCCTCTGAGCATATTAACAACACTCCTTTTAAAAGAGGAGACAAAAGCCGGGTGTGGTGGCTCATGCCTGTAATCCCAGCATTCGGGAGGCTGAGGCAGGAGGATTGGTGCAAGTTCGAGACCAGCCTGGGCTACAAAAGTGAGCTCAGGACCAGCCTCAACTGCATAGCGAGACCCTGTCTCAAAAAGACAAAAAAAAAAAAAAAAAAAAAAAAAAAAAAAAAAAAAAAAAGAAAAAGAAAAAGAAAAAGAAAAAGAAAAGAAGGGCGGTCCAAATAGGTCACTGGATTAAAGCATCAGTCCCTCGGGCATGCTGAGAGGCAACTGAGACCAGGCATGGTATGATGTAGAGAACTTTTATATTTTTTAGAGCAGGAAAGTTTTCAACTTTCTTCTTTTCCCTCTCCCTCCCTCCCTGCCCACCTTCTTTCTTACTCTCTCTTCTCCTCCCCTCTCCCTTTTTCTCCCTCCCTCCCTGCAAGATAATCTGGAACTCACAGTGATCCTCCTGAGTCAGTTTCCCCAGCCTTGGGATAATAGGTATGTGCCAGCACACTTAGATTTGTTTTGTTTCGTTTGTCTTTTTGAGACAGGGTCTTGCTACTCAGTTCAGGCTGGCCTTGAGCTCACTTCTGTAGCCTAGGCTGGTCTCACACTCACACCAATCCTCCTGCCTCAGCCTTCCATTAGATTTGTTTTTCAATGTTTTGATTGAAATATGTTGCTTTTAGTAAAATAATGTCCTTACCGCTGGGAGCTGAGCCTGCGCACCGGCTGCGGGTAAGCCCCTGCGCCCCTCTGCCCTGCCTCTGCGTTACCGAGACTAACTTCCTGTCCCAGCCCAGCCCAAACCCCACCGCTGGGAGCTGAGCCTGCGCACCCGCTGCGG
>PVJA010048939.1:0-13881 GCA_004027025.1 Myocastor coypus
AAGATTGATCAAACAATTAAACATTAACACTTTTAAATCAACATTACTTTTTTTTTTCTTTTCCCCTTTCTTTTTTTTGAAAGTTGACATACTGCATATTGTCCTCACAATTGTTCTACAGAGTACAGTGTATGGGCATGACCCACCTCCTTACTGATGTTGCTTAGAAAAAAAAACAAAGGAAAAGAATATACTTCTCTTTGGACTAAGAGGAAGCAGATACATACACAGTCAAATGTTCTTCAGTTGCAGTGGGCCACCGGTGAAGCTTGTAATGTTGGAGGCTATTGAATCTAAGCCTCCTAAAGCTTGTCTCACCAATCTAGTTCTGCGTTTCATGCATTGTAATTAAGCATTTTTTTTTTCTTGCTGGGTGGTCAAGGGCAAGTCGAAGCAAGACCTGTATAACAAAATATTCATTTTTTTGCATCTTCCAGGGTGATATTTTCATCATCAGATCAGTTTAGATTAATAGATATAGGTATACAAGATTGATCAAACAATTAAACATTAACACTTTCAAAAAAAAAGGAAAGGGGAAGGGGAAGGCGGCCAAGGATCCTAACCCAGCTGGGGACTGGAACAGGAAGTTAGTCGCAGGAATGCAGAAGAGAAGCAGAGGGGCTGAGGGACTTACCCAGCAGGCATGCAGGCCTAGCAGGCTCCAGAGCCTTATTTTTTGAGCCTAAAATATTTTGTAACAATTTCACTGGGGGCTTTTGGGTTAGCTCAGTGGTTGAAGTGCTTATAATCCCAGTCAGGCACAGGGATGGCAGTTCTATCCCCACACCCACCCTTAAGGCTATCTGAGCCACCCCCCAAAAAAATTCACAAATAATCTACTGTTACTTAATTTAATAAATAGTATAAAGCAAAACAACAGAAATCACACTGTAATTGTATCTGTGATTTAACAATGTTTTTATAATTGATTGGCATATTAGCATATACCATAGAGACAAAATCGTCCTTAGGAACAATATTCTCAGAGCATTCTTTAAAACTGAAACACAGCACACAGTGAAATGGATAAATCTTAAGTGCGCAGTTCGAGACTCCCCACAGGAAACTTTTACATCAATGTAAGGGCACCCCCAGGTTCTTAGACTCCTCACAGCTTTTCCACATGAACATTAACCCCAGGCTACCACTCTGTTGGCCTGTATCACCACAGATCCCTTACTCTGGAGCTTTCTTTCTTTCTTTCTTTCTTTCTTTCTTTCTTTCTTTCTTTCTTTCTGCCTCCCAAGAGTTGACATTACAGGCAGTGACACTACACCCAATGTCAGTTGCAGTCTCAGCATGCATTATGTGTGGGACTGGCAGGCCTGGTGATCAATCCCTCACCCCCTACGCCTGTTTGCAGGCCCTTTAATCCGATGAGCTATTTAGCCTAGCCTCTTTGCTTTCTTTTCAGTGCTGGTGATCCAAGCCACACCCTTGTGCAAGTTGGGCAAATGTGCTACCCAAACGCTACTTTAGAACTCTTTTGTTGCTTAATAGGATTTAGATAATGCATCTTTCAAGAGATGTCCTATTTGGAGGATATATTAAAGGCTTTTTTTTTCTTGTTTCAGTACTTTTGTTTGTTTGTTTATTTATTTTTATGGCCAGCTCAGCCTGCCCTGAGGGCAGGGCTGGCACAGCATGTGGTACCGGGGATCGAACTGCGGTCCCTGAAGCTACCTAAGCTTTCCTAAGCAGGCGCTTCAGACCACTGAGCCATCGTGCTGGGCCCCTAAAGGCATTTTTTAAAAATCTTTTATTTTTAAAAAATACAAACTAGTGATAGAAAAAACAGCATTAGAAATGACACAAGAAAAAAAAATGATACCCAGAAAGAATAGTTACCATAAAAAAATCAATGAACAACAAATGTTGGAGGCGGCTGGGAGATAGCTCCGTGGCACAAGTGCCTGCTGGGCAAGTGCAAAGTCATGAGTTCGAACCCCAGTCCCGCAAAAATAAATAAATAAAAACAAACAAACAAACAAATAAATGTTGGAGAGGCTGTGGGGAAAAAGAAACACTTCTCCACTGCTGGTGGGAATGCAGACTGGTGCAACCACTATGGAAAGCAGTGTTGAGACTCCTTAAAAAACCAGAACTGGAAATCCCATTCAATCCAGCTATCACCCTGCTGGGAATTTTTCCAAAAGAACTGAAAACATGATATCATAGTGATATCTGTGTATCTATGTTCATAGTAGCACAATTTGTGATAGCCAAATCTTAAAACAATCAAAATGTCTATCATCTGAAGAATGGTTGAAAAAGATGTGGTATTTTATAAAATGGAATATTACTCAGCTATGAGGAATAATAAACTAGAAGACTTCATATATAAATGAACATATTTTGAACATATATTCACAAGTGAAATAAACCAGATCTCCATATGCAAATATCATATAGTCTCCCTAGTAGGACTCAAAAGAAGAAAAAAAAATAAATTTTGGGCGGCACTAGAAATAAATCTCAGGACCTTGCATTTTCTGCATCCTCAACCCCTATTTGACTTAAATACAAAATGCACTTAAAGAGTTAAAAAAGTATTTATTTAGGTCCAGTGACATAGCTCAGTAGAATAAGTGCTTGCCTGGCAAGCACAAGGTCCTGAGTTTAATCCCCAGCACCACCCTCCAAAAACAAACAAAAAATGTTTATTTAAAATGCTAATGTTCAATTGTTTGACTAATCTTACATGCCCTATATCTATTAATCTAAACAGATTTGATGATGAAAATATATAATACAACCATTGTTAAGTTTTTCTTGTTTTGAAATTCTGTACTATGTATTCTTGCTTGTTACTGTTTTTCTATGTTTTTTTTTGGGTGGGACCGAGGTTCAAATTCACGACCTTGTACTTGCCAGGCAGGCACGTGTGCCTCAGAGCTGTCTCCCCAGCCCCTGTTTTCTATCTTTGTTTCTGCTATTTTTACTCTTTAAAATAAAATTAAATCTAAAAGAAAAAAGAACAAAATGATACAAGATTCCACTAACCAAAGTAATAGGAATTCAACAATGGTTTCTGTATTACATGAGGCTGTCTTCAAATTAGTTGTTCAGATTACCAGCTAGAAACAGATAATCTCCAGTACTGCCAGGAAAAAAAAAAAAAAGAAAAGAGGAAAGAAAGAAAAAGAAAAGAAGCTGGGCATGGTGGCGCATGCCTGTAATCCCAGCACTCGTGAGGCTGAGGCAGGAGGATCGGTGTGAGTTCGAGACCAGCATGGGCTACAAAAGTGAGCTTAAGGCCAGTCTGAACTGCATAGTGAGACCCTGTCTCAAAAAAGACCAAAAAAAAAAAAAAAAAAAAAAAAAAAAAAAAAAAAAAAAAAAAAGAACACAAAGAGCATCTGAGCCTGGTGGCACACTGCTGTAATTTTAGCACTCAGAAGGCTGAGGCAAGATTGCTGTGAGTTTAAGGTCAGCCTGAGCTACACAGTGAGATCTGACACGCTCCCGGTCAAGTATAAATTGCTGAATTATTACAGTGGTCATCTAACATGGCTGAAGCCCCAAAACAACCACTTCCTCCCTGTTTCCACCCTAGTCCCAGATGCAATTTCCTTTCACCTTTCCTAAGGGAGACCCCAGTCAGCTCCTTAGGTCGCTAAATCTTCCCCGAAAAGTGCCCCCAGCTGTCAGGGCAGAGGATCCTCCTATCTTCCTCAGATTCTCCACATCTTCAGAGTCAAAAAGGAACAAAAAAGTCAGAAAGGCCTCTTTTATCTTTCCTCTCTTTACTGTACCTCTGAAAAATCTAATAAAAACTTGTTTCAACGAAACAAAGCAGGGGCCCGGGAAGATGGCTCAGTGGTCTAAAGCGCCTGCTTAGGAAAGCTTAGGCGGCTGGAGGGATCTCGGTTGGATCCCGGCACCACATGCTATGCCAGCCCTGCCCTTACGGCCCACTCAGACGGCCATAAAATAAATAAATAAATAAATAAATAAATAAACAAACAAAAGTTCTGAAACAAGAAAAAAATAAAATAAAATTTAAAATTATCTATTAAAAAAACAAAGCAAAACAAAATCAAAATGAAAAAATGAAAAAGCAAAGAGCAATTGGATTTCTAGCTTAATTATAGAGCACCTGTTTAACATACTGCACACCCTGAATTAGACCCCAGCACTGAAGAATAAAGAAATATAAATTACAGGGTGGAGCCGGGCGTGGTGGCGCATGCCTGTAATCCCAGCACTTGGGAGGCTGAGGCAGGAGGATTGGTGCGAGTTCGAGACCAGCCTGGGCTACAAAAGTGAGCTCAAGGCCAGCCTCAACTGCATAGCGAGACCCTGTCTCAAAAAGACAAAAAAAAAAAAAAAAAAAAAAAAAATTACAGGGTGTTTTTTTTTAAAAGAATATTTATTTATTTATTTATTTATTTATTTATTTATTTATTGTTTCAGAACTTCTGTTTGTTTATTCACTCATTTTTATGGCCGGCCCAGTCTGCCCCAAGGGCAGGGCTGGCGTAGCATGTGGTGCCGGGGATTGAACTGTGGTCCCTGAAGCCGCCCAAGCCTTCCTAAGCAGGTGCTTTAGACCACTGAGCCATCCCGCCAGGCCCTACAGGGTGTTTTTAAAAAGAATAAAGTGTGTGGGCTGGGGAGATAGCTACATGGCACAAGTGCCTGCCTACCAAATGCAAGGTCGTGAGTTTGAACCCCAGTCCCAGGGGGGAAAAAAAAGAATGAAGTGAAGAAAAACCCAATTGTTCTCAAGTACCTTCTATGTACCTTGGTTAAAATAATCTATTTATAGGAAGACAAAAGTGTAATATGGTGACCACAGAAATACAAAAATCAGTTACAGCTTCCGTTAAAACTTTGTATTCCTCTGCATACCCTAGAAGTCTAGCTCATGATGATGGTGTTCTGTTTTCAGGAAACAATGGTGTTTACACCCACTGCCTAGCAGCTCATGCCCGCCTGGCCTCCCATTCTGAACAAATTGTCCCTGTTTTTCTCTCCTTCCCTTTTTCTGCCCTCCCTTCCTCTTCTCCCACTATCCCCACAAGCCACCCATCTCCCATTGCAGGCCTCTTGCCCACCCATGTGTCCTGCAGCCGGCTCCTAAGCATGACTGTAGCAGAGCGAGGTCCGGGGGCTGCGCATTGACTTTATTATGGTCTGCTTCTCATCCAGGGCAGCTCCTGCCACCTCTTCTAGTTCCCTTGATCCAGCACCCACTAGTACCAGGGCTGATTGGAGCAGCAGTGCCTTCTTATTTTTCAATTTCTCCTTTTTTAATTTTCTTCCCCTGTGAATTGAACCCAATTGAAAAGTCCCAGCCCTTTTTATCTTTAATAAGATAAGAGGGTCTCATTAAACTGCTAAGTTGGGCCTGGCGGGATGGCTCAGTGTTCTAAAGCACCTGCTTAGGAAAGCTTGGGCGACTGCAGGGACCGCGGTTCGATCCCAGGCACCACATCCTGTGTCAGCCCTGCCCTCAGGGCAGGCTGAGCTGGCCATAAAAATAAACAAACAAAAGTTCTGAAACAAGAAAAAAATAAAATAAATACAATTCTTTAAAAAAAAGAAAGAAAGAAATCCAAAAATGTACAAAATTGTAGCTGTCAAGCCTATGGCATTTGGCTTAGTCTCTTACTCTCAATTAATACCCCCTTTTTTTGGTTAACCAACCATTTACTTGAGAGAGAGTCAGTAACTGAGTTCACATTAGAAGCAGTACACATCTAAAAGACCAGAACGACAAGCACCCCAAGCATAGTTTTAGTGTTGCACGTTGCTATCATTGATGTGAAAAACCTTTTGAAGGTTCTTAGGACCAATATCTGATTCATTCTGTTTACATAACTGCATGGTTTTGCTCCTGCTATGTTTGCTCTCTTTTCCGCTCCTAGTTACTTCGTTGTTTAATCCATAAGTCTTTGATTTCCATTCAGCTGTGTTATGTCCTTCCGTTTTTATTTCTTCTTTAGAGTTCTTATACTAGGGAGACTATATGATATTTACACATGTAGGTCTGGTTTATTTCACTTATGAGTATATGTTCAAGATACATCCATTTATATATGAAGTCTTCTAGTTTATCATTCCTTATAGCTGAACAATATTCCATTGTATAAGAATACTACATCTTTCAACCATTCTTCAAATGATGGGCATTTTGGTTGTTTCCAAGATTTGGCTATTACAAATTGGGCTGCTATAGCCGGGTTTGCTGGTGCATGCCTGTAATCCCAGCACTCGAGAGGCTGAGGCAGGAGGATCGGTGAGAGTTCGAAACCAGCCTGGCCTACAAAACTGAGCTCAAGGCCACCCTGAACTGTACAGTGAGACCCTGTCTCAAAAAGACAAAAAAAAATTGGGCTGCTATAAACATAGGTGCACAGATATTGCTATGGTATGATATTTTCAGTTCTTCTGGACAAATTCCCAAAAGGGGGATAGCTGGATTGAATGGGATTTCCAGTTCTAGCTTTTTAAGGATTCTCCACACTGCTTTCCATAATGGTTGCACCAATCTGCATTCCCACCAGCAGTGGAGAAGGGTTCCTTTTTCCACACAGCCTTCCAACATTTGTTGTTGGTTGATTTCTTTATGATAGTCCTTTCTGGAGTGAGATGGTACTTAAGTATTTTAATTTGTATTTCACGGATGGTTAGCGATGTGGAGCATTTCTTCATGTACTAAGATGTTTGATATTCAGAAAGACAGTGATGTTAAGATCAATTACCTATGTTATAGCGTAATAGTATCACGAAGCTTCTCTGCTGGAGGGCTGAGAAAATAAGTTAACGGACCAAAAATTGGAGAAAAAGAAAGGCTATGAAGATAGCCAACATTTTGGCCCGAGCCCTTCAAGGTCATTGGGAACTCAGGACATAAGAGAACCTGTGCTGTAACATCTTATAACACAGTGGTGTCCCAAATTTTCTAGTCAAGGAGATTATGGGACCTCAGAGGAAAGGGATAAATGAAATACAGTGTGTGTAAGGAGAGTCACCTAGAGAAAAAACATTCTTTGAGGCTTTCACAGAAAGCAAACTGGTCAAGCAATGGCTGTGACTTGCCCCAAAGGCTGACAATGACAACAGTTTTACAAAGCACTGTACATGGTTCCAAAGTTAATCCTGAGAGGATTTGACCTGGAAAGATACTACTTCCTCTCAGTTCAAAGAGAAGAAAATTTTTTCTTTTTTTCTTTCCTTACCAATATCAATTAGAAAATTTATCATGTCTAAAAATAAATAAATAAATAAATAAATTTTTAAAAAAGAAAATTTATTATGTCTACACCCTGTGCTCTGTATAACTACTATAAGGACAACAAAATGCAATGTGTCAATTATTGTGAATGTACTAATAACGTGTTTTGAAGCCATCATATTGTTATTTCTTATTAAAAGTACTAAAAAATTAAAAAATAAAGTTAAGTATCAGGGGGGCCCGGCGGGATGGCTCAGTGGTCTAAAGCGCCTGCTTGGGGAAGCTAGGGTGGCTTCAGGGACCACGGTTCGATCCCCGGCACCACATGCTGCGCCAGTCCTGCCCTCGGGGCGGGCTGAGCCAGCCATAAAAATGAGTAAATAAACAAACAAAGTTTCTAAAACAAGAAAAAAAAATAAATAAAATTTAAAAAAAAAAGTTAAGTATCAGGGATTGATATTCTAAATGAGTATTTTTTTAAAGAATTTTTTTTTAGAATTTTTTATTTTATTTATTTATTTTTTGTTGTTGCAGAACCTTTGTTTGTTTATTCACTCATTTTTATGGCTGGCTCAGCCCGCCCCGAGGGCAGGGCTGGCACAGTGTGTGGTGCTGGGGGATCAAACCGTGGTCCCTGAAGCTGCTCAAGCTTTCCCAAGCAGGCACTTCAGACCACTGAGCCATCCCACCGGGCCCCTAAATGAGTATTGATTGCCCTAAAAGAGCCTAAATGGGTCAGAAACTCAACCCCAACAAAAAAAATAACCTTTATTCCATATTCATGCCCACTTGCTACGTGACTTGCTTCCCAATTTGCTCCTGATTTAATCAATTTTACCTGAACAGTGATGCTTGTAATCTCATTGGTCGACCATAACTTGGTCCCACCTCATGACCACCTGAGCAAGTTCCTCTAGTTTCACCTTAGGTCTGCCTTGTCACATGGTTTTGCCCTATAAGACTCCTAAAAAAAAGACGATTTCTGGGCAACCCACTAAGGTCCCCCTTGTGTTCCCCTCTTGACAAAAGCTTTCTTTCCCAATAAATATTCTATTCTAAACCTTTGTCTCCTTCCTAAAATTCATTCTTCGGTTTTAGAGAACACAAATTCATCCAAGTGTCTTTTCAGGTTGGGAGATCAGTTTTTCTTCCTATATCAATTGGAGGTTCCACTGAGATCACTGGATAGAGATATGAGTTTGCTCTTCTTCCATAAGTTCTGGATTGAGAGTTGCTTAGGTAACATTTTTATGCTTCAAATGTTAAAATGTCTTTGCTCATTGCTCATATTTTGTTATCTCATATAGTTTAGTTAAAATTGCTTACAATTGTTAATGTTTTGTCTTTTATATGGTTTTGCTAAAATTTAGTCAAAATGTTGTTAAAACATGAAAATGCTATAAGGTTCTGGTATTTGTTTAATGGGATATTTTGTGACTATTGTGTACTTGTATATGCTACATTTAAACTAGTTGCTAAATATACTGGTATTTGACTTTAGACAACAATGCTAGAGAGAATAACATTAATAAACCTGCTAGTGGATTTCATTCAAACTTCTGTAAAATGGAAATTTTATTTTATTTTATTTTTGGGAGGTCTTTTTTTGAGACAGGGTCTTGCTATGCAGTTGAGGCTGGCCTTGAACTCACTTTTATAGCCCAGCCTGGTCTCGAACTTGCACCTATCCTCCTGCCTCAGCCTCCCAAGTGCTGGGGTTACAGGCGTGAGCCACCACGTCCGGCTTAAAGTGGAAATTTTAAATCTAACTCTGACTTAGAAAATATACATACCTGTATATAAAACATGGGACTCCTTTTGCCAATTAAATGACATTAGGTTGGCAACCATTCTTAAAAACTTGGAGAAAAGTAATGTTGATTGAATGTGTTAATGTTTAATTGTTTGATCAATCGTATATACCTATATCTATTAATCTAAACTGATCTGATGATGAAAATATGTAATACAACCATTGTTAAATTTATACAATAAAAATATTAAATCATAAAAAAAAAAAAAAACTTGGAGGACAGGTTTCACTGGGACAGACTGACTCTGATCCCCCTCTACATCTAGAGGGAGTGTCAGGCCTGCTCTTTCAGTTTACTTGCTTTACTTCTGACTTTCCTACCTCTTTGTACTTTCATTTTTAGAGGCATGTAAAGTTAGGAAAATGATATAGACTGTTCCAACTAAATAAAGCCCTTAAAAAAATGAGTGCTAATGCCAAAGACAGGGATGTCATTTTTTTGTTGTTGTTGCTAGCTAAAGTTTTTTATTTCATGATTACTTGTCTTCTGGTTTGTTGAAGCAGTAAGTCAGACAACACTTGCCACAATAATTTCTGGCAAAGTGGCTGGCCATGAAAACTCCTGCCCCACATTCCTCTGAAGGGCACTCTTGATGAAGATGGCTGATTTTGCCATTTTCGTCCACCTTATAGTATTTCAGGACAGCCAACTTAGCCTTCTTTCTCTTATGCTTATTCTTCTTGGGAGTGGTGTAAGACTTCTTCTTCCTTTTCTTAGCACCACCACGGAGTCTCAACACAACATGAAGGGTAGACTCCTTTTGAATGTTGTAATCAGACAGAGTACGTCCATCTTCCAGTTGCTTACCGGCAAAGATCGGCCTTTGCTGATCAGGAGGAATTCCTTCCTTATCCTGGATCTTGGCCTTTACATTTTCTGTAGTGTCCGAGGGTTCAACCTTGAGTGTGATGGTCTTCCCTGCAAGGGTGTTCATGAAAATGTGCATCTTGGCAGCGGTTCCACCACAGATGGCGGATCAGAAAGCAGGGAAGTCATTTTTTTTTTTTTTACAAAGGACACATACCCTGTCTTTGGGTCAGATGAGACAAAGAGGACTATGCCCATCCAGGAGAACACATATAAAAGCCATGTCCCTGCTTAGTGTTCTGAGCAGGTCTCCTTCAACAGGCTAAACCTGAGACACAGTAGAGAGAACCGACTTCTGGGTGACACCAGAAGAAGCTATCTCTAAAAGCAACACACATATGGGACCAAAACACATTTAGGGTAAGGGAGGATTGTAACCTTTTCTCCTAGGTCTAATTATTTAGGTCCATAATATCTACGTTTTGGAGTCTTGTTCAGGCTTTTAACTATCCCTTATAAAATTTAGAGAAACAGTGGTTACTCTGCTCTAGGAGTAATGCTCCTAGAACGGCTGCCACTCTTTAAAGCAGAGGACAGGTTTCCCCAGCTGTTCTTTGGTGAATCTGCATTAAAGCTTATGGCTGATGAAATGTTGACCAAAAAAATGGTTGGATTCCTTTCTGGAGATGGATCTCTGGTTGTGTGAGCCAATAGACCCTGATAACACCTGAGGGGTCATGGTCAGGGCTAGTCTCTGGTGGACACCTAAAGGTGCTTGTGGTAACTGGCTCCTAACCGCCAAAACATCTCCGGTTACCTGTTGTCCTTTTCCCCCTCTTTACTAACAAATTAGGACTTTTACCCAAGATTTCAGTAGGACAGCTTAATAAATTACTCCTTCAAAAATTAGGTTGAGACAGCTTGCAATAGTTTGTTCTATCGTGGCTATCAGGAAATGGTCTACATCTGTGCCTTATAAATAAAATGAGATTTTGTTGGCTTTAAAGTGATTTATCAACGTGGAAAATGTGATTGCTGGATAATAAGTATAAGTTTAACCTGTGAACTGCGGAGATTTAGTATAATGTGGTTCTAGAGAAGTTTGCCCTGGTGATTAGATAAAAGAACAGTGTCTTAGAGACTTCTCTGCCCTAGGGCCCAGGGCAGAATTCTTCTAGTCAATCATCTCTTTTCTCTCTCTCCAAAGATGATCCTTTTATAGCACAGAAAAAAAGGGGCTCTGCTTTCAACTCAATAGGACTAAATAAAGGGTTTGTCAGATGTTTTCAGGAGATGAAAATCAGCACCAGTTCAAGGGTGGATAGGCTGGTGGGATCTTGTCTCCCGTCTCTCTAATGTGAACATCCACCTGCTCTAGGAGAGGGTTACTCAAGGGATGTCTTGGTGGAAAGGAATCAATTAGAAATAAGGGGAGGACACACTAAACTTTAATTTCTTATTATATTCCAGATATGGGAATCTCACAGTCAAAGTCACCCCTTTAGAGTGCATCACTAAGCACCAGAAGACATTTGATCCATATACACTGAGAAAAAGCCATTTAATATTTTTCTGCACATGTGCATGACCTGTGTACCCACTAGAGCCAAAATGGAATGCAGAGAGAAATATCAATTATGATGCCATTTTACAACTTAAGTTATTATATATTAAAAAGGGAAATGGTCAGAAATGCCTTATGTTCAGATGTTTTTTGCATTAAGAAGTAGACCTCATTTATTTTCACAATGTGAACCTGAACCACAGGGAGACCAGAAACCTCAGGATCCTAAGACCTCCACCACCCCAGATCCTGGGAACAAGACAGCCTTAGTCACAGCCTTGCCCACCATTGCTAAAAGTAAGGTTTCCCCTGCTTGCCCTTCTAGTCTAGAAGATGGAATTTCTAAACCAACATAAATCCAACCCTCTACAGGGCTATACGCATCCTTAGCTAAGTTTAGACAGACTCCCCAGGGACAGTATCCTTTACAAGAGATAAATAGACATTTTGGAACTTCCAGAGTTCTCACTCAGTGACCTAAAACAAATAACGTGAGATCTTAAGAAATTTTTAAATGATTCTGATAAGTATATTGAAGTCCTTAGGGGCCTCACTCAGACTTACAAACTAGATTGAAAAGATATAATGATAATTCTCAACCAAACCTTGACTCCTAGTAAAAAACAGATAGCCTTAAAAGCTGCTACTACACGGGCTGGGGAGATAGCTCCGAGGCACAAGTGCCTGCTGGGCAAGTGCAAGGTCGTGAGTTCGAAACCTGGTCCCACAAAACAAAACAAACAAAAAAACAAAACAAAACAAAAAAAAAAGCTGCTACTACATTTGGAGATGAATATTATCTTATCCATTTCAAAAGACCAGAGGACAGACAGCCAGGGGAACTACTTGCTCCAACTGGAAACCAAGCAGTCCCTGCCTAAGATCCCTACTGGCCTAACAATTATACGGGAGATTGAAATAGGAGACACTTTCAGACATGTGTGCTTAAAGATCTAAAAAAAAATAAGAACTAAGCCACTAAATTTTTTTTAAATTTTTTTGTTTTTTTATTTTTTTGCGGGACTAGGGTTCAAACTCACAACCTTGCATTGCCAGGGAGGCACTTGTGCCCTGGAGCTATCTCCCCAGCCCCTAAGCCACTAAATTATTCTAAAATGTCTACAGTTCAACAGGAAGAGAAGAAACACCCCTCTGCTTTTTTAGATCACCTGTAAGAGGCATTAATAAAACATACTTCCCTAGATCCTAATTCAGTGGAGGGACAAATTATTCTTAAAGATAAGTTCATTACTGGGGCCCGGCAGGATGGTCTAAAGCGCCTGCTCAGGAAAGCTTAGGCAGCTGCAGGGACCATGGTTTGATCCTCGGAACCACATGCTGCGCCAGCCCTGCCCTCAGGGCAGGCTGAGCCGGCCATAAAAATAAATAAATAAACAAAAAGTTGTGAAACAAGAAAAATAAATAAATAAAATTCTTTTTTTTAAAAAATAAATAAAATTCTTAAAAAAAAAAAAAAGATAAGTTCATTATTCATTCAGCCCCTGATATTAGAAAAAAGCTATAAAAGATGGCTTTTGCTCCAGATAACTCACTTGATGTGTTAATAAAGGTTGCTTCCTCAGTATTCTATAATCACAGTGAGGTAGAGGCCAAAGAGAGACAACGAAGAGACCGGGAAAAGGCCACTGCCCTTGTTGCAGCATTAAAAGAAAAAACAAATCCCCAGCCTGATTTTCAGGGCTCCAAGGAGAACTCAGAGCCTATTCACAGCTGTTACTGGTGTCATAATCTGGGCCACATAAAGTGGAACTGCCCTAAGAGACCCTTTGGACCATGTCCTAAATACAAACAGGACCACTGAGGGTCAGCCTGCCCTCTAAAGCGAAGGCCCCAGAGTTCAGGCCCATCCCACCAGTTGGTTCAGCAAGACTGAAGGGCCCTGGGGCACTCGCTGCCCTCTCCCTCCGGCTGGACTGTCATCTCCACGGAGGAGCCCTGGGTAATCATGACTACAGAGGGAAAAGAGACCAGCCTGGTGCCTGTTTCTTGGTCCTTCTTTTCAATCCTGACCTTCCTTCTAGCTGTCATACCTCAGTGAGAGGAGTCACTAGAGAGGAAGTAATTCAATATTTTTCAAAACCTCTAGGCTGTAACTGGGATGGATTTCTTTTTACACATTCCTTTTTTATTATGCCTGAAAGTCTGGTTCCCCTCTTGGGGAGGGATATTTTATCTTGTTTAAATATGGTGATGTACATGCACTCAGGTCAGGTACATTGTCTTCCCCTTGTGGAGGCAGAAATAAATCCCAAAGTGTGGGCAACTAAAGAAAGGTAAAATAGATAAAACAACAAGAGCTGCTCCAGTAAAGATACATCTCTGTTGGGTTGGCGAGATGGCTCAGCGGTCTAAAGCACCTCCTTAGGCAAACTTAGGCAACCACAAGGACTGCAGTTCAATCCCCAGCACCACATACTCTGCACCAGCCCCTCCCCCAGGGCAGGCTGAGCTGGCTACAACATAAAATAAATAAAATAAATTTTTTTTTT